>DWME01000607.1:0-31470 GCA_018244795.1 Parelbella ahira ahira
TTGGCGGTGTCCTCCGTGTCTGTGTTGGCACCGGGTTGCGGGAAACATCTCCACAGCTCCTTCAGGAGTTCTCCACCCGAGAGGTATATGCGGTGTAACTCGTTTTTCACATCCGATGGGACTAGTTCTGAGGGTAGCATAAAAAATTTCACTATTAAACCTGTTTACAATTTTACTAAAATAAAATTATTTTATTGCTTTAAATAGGGTAATATTATAGTTAATAAACAAGCAACGACAAATATTGGTTACGGGATCAATTTATAATAGAAATGGTATAAGCTCGGCATATATATACATAATTATGTACATATCTCCTCCGCTATTCAAGTAGGTTCAGAGTGTACTAAGAGTTGTTGCGCAAAATCACATTGAAAGAGATGAATATTAGAAAAAAAAGATATTTAGTATTCGGTGTTCACCGGTTACTCTGCATGGCGATTGGCGTGCTGACATAATAACGTTACAACGCAACATCACACCTGTAATTCTCGAAGGAGTAGGGAGAAAATGGTAGCATACCTTATAAGTTACGCTTACGTTCCATCATGAAATACGAGGCGAGTCTATTTGCGAACAACCGGCACAGATTCGGGCTCGGAGCCACCATCATAAACTCATATTAGAAAAACTAAGATAGAAGAACCGAAAAAAAAACGATTCGGGAGTCGAACCCGGGACCCTTCGATCGGTAGTCGCGCGAGCAATCCGTCAAGCAACGGCGCAGTCACGCCAGAAGGTGAGGGATGTGATGCTAGAGAGCGAACGATGTTAAGCAGGGCGAGGAATGTAACGCCAAGAGAGAGAGAGAGAGAGAGAGAGCGAGAGGGGAGATGTGTGAGAGAGTGGAGAGCGGCGAGACTGACGCGCCATGCAGGCGGCGTGGTGCGCGCGCATGAGCGCGCCGCCCGGGCTGAGCTCGCCCAGCGCGCCCACCGCCGCCGCCGCGCCCGGCCGCGCCGGCCGCGCGCACGCCTGCCCGCTCGCCCACGCCTGCGCACGCACACACCACACCGCACCCCGCACCCGCTCCGCCTTACACAACGCACACACCGCGCACACACCGCGCACACACCGCGCACCGCCGAGCCTCGCTCGGACTTCAAGCTTCGCTTGTACAGCGAGCCCTCGATTCGAACGTGTGTGTTATTAACACGTTCGTGTGCGGAGCATAACGAAAATTATACGGTGCGTAGGGAGCGTAATAGTTTTTATGTAATATATGTACACAGTGTATGAAATGCAATACTTATTTGGTGCTACTTGTTACGAATTCACTATGTTAATATTAGTTTTAGCACGTCTGTGTTTCTCTATTGTGACAAATAAGAGTACGACAATGAGAGGGAATTAAATATATGTACCTTTAACTTTGAAATAATTTCTTCTTGATGGTATTAATTTTTAAATATTTATCGAGTAACTGGGAAGTTTTCATCGCTTAACCGCTTAAGATGTCTTAAAAAAATTTACAAACTTATCTATTGACCACTAATGAATTACAAGCAATAGAAAAATATGCATGAAAAAAGAAAGATAACCCTGCCCAACCTGTAGCAATTAAACGACAGTTAATAACTGCAAAATTTTTATAGAAATTTTTATTACGTTATAATTATATTATTAAAGAATGTACCGGCCCACCTGACAGATAGATGCTAACGCAGACAAAGGAGGTGGGTTCGTCGTCTGCGTGCATGTTTGTTGCAGCTGGGTAGAGGGGCCTAGTAAATATCTTTCTATCTGCGAAATTAAAAATTACATTCATACAGTCAATTTTCATTATTCTCTGATGGCTCCCGATTGTGACAGAGCTGTGGCCTACACAATAATCACCAATGGCAACCTCTTAGTGATTATCATTTGACAATAATTTTACCAAAACTAAACAAACTGAATGAATAACATCACCCAGGGAATACTAGTTACTTGCACCCTTGTTATTAAGTATTCGTGATGGATGACATATATTTCTACAAATATATAAATAAATGCTTACTTTAGCTAACTTTAACTCATGCACTTCCTCATTCTTATTCGAATCGTCTAGATCTTCATAATATATTTTCTCTAATATTCTTCTTTTCTTATCAACGGGCTCATCCCCAGTCCGATCTTCAGCGGGCCTCTTCTCCAAGCCGTTGGTCTCTTTCACACCGTTTTCAACTACTTTGTCGTTGCTTGGCGTTTTACTACTAGAATTACTACTGCTAGAACTACTAGGGTTTGCTTTTTGACTAGCTTTGAGCACCTGGAACCAAATGCATCAGACTATTTTTATGTTCATAGACAATGATACCAGTTATCGCTCACTTAATCAATCATTTCATCCATAAGATACAAAATAATATCCACCTACATATGTAAGTATATGATGCCTTTCCTCAAACGGATAGGTAATTGTTAATCCACAATATTATAATGTATTAACTTATTAACAAATCAGAACAATAATACATTTAATGCTGTTAATTGTGATTAATTATCTCAATGTTACCATAAAAACATTAACTTTATTCTCACACATTTCTAAGTGGCTGACGTTGGAATGTTACTATTGTTAAATTTCAGGTATGGAATGAGTATTTTTCCTATACTGCAGACACTGAATTACGAGAGATGACTTTAGTGAATAATATATCTGTCGTTACCATAATGGAGTGTTGGTTGAAGCGTTTAATCATATTGCGGTGTATGGACGTGCTGTCGCCTTTGTCCTTTTCTACAGGGTGTTCGTCGTCAGGAAGCAATGGAATTGGCTCTGTGAACTGGGGCAGATCTACCTGCAACAGGAAGTGGTCGAAGAGTTGTATTGAGTATACTAACCATATAACATATATCTACATTCACACGAGAATGATGATATCAAACTAAACCTAGAAAATATTTAAACAATTCGAGAGACAATTTAATTATCATTTGAATAGGGATGTATCCTAATGTTATAAACATTTTACATTGATTAGAAAGAATAAAGTGAATTAAAAAAAAAATTATTGATATTGTTACTAAGAATAAACAACATAAGTCATATAAAACTACTTCTTAGAAGCGGCAACACAACTGTGAGCATGGAAATCATGAGGAACTTTGAGATCCATTGAAATAAAATTGTAACTATGGACTTTATCGAACATGCTGAAGGTCAATTTTAAATATGACCAAAACCTGCTCTGGTCTCTGAACCGGTCTATTTAGAAGGATCTTTAGACTCGCTCCTGGAATGTCGTATCCACCAATATGAATAGTGTAACAAAAACATGTATACAATATATCATACTGTTAGATCCAATGTTGTGTTTTTCATTGCAGAGGCGATGGCTTGGTCATCCAATTTGGCACATTCCCCAAACAAATCCTTACTAGATGATGATGCTATTCTATCCCTGTTGACAAAATAATATTACATTATTAAATTATAACGAATAATCAGGTACAATTAGGGCAGAGACAAACTGTAATAACTTGCTAGGGACCTTGAACAATTATTAGACAATGAGAATATTTTTTTTAACACAAGAGTAATCCATTGACCTGAACGGTGACAATATCAAGCAGTATGATGGCTCCACCATTATCCAAATAGAATATTCTTTGTTAGACATGATAAATATACAGCCTCACTCCCTACTACATCCCCCTACCGTTCTCTGTTCATTTCAAGTCATACTATATTAATCCCTCAATATTATATTTCATTATTAATGTAGAATAAGGTTGTTAGTAAAAACATGAGAAACTTGAGTTACCTATGAAAATAATGTGACTGAAAGAACTTCGTCCAGAATTCAGCCTCTGTCATTTTGTTGGGAACATAGTCTATGTGTTTCTTCCTCACAGCTGGATATGTCTTAAATATCGCATCTATAATATCTTGTGTTAAGTTGTACTTGAGGCCATTGCAACCGTCTGTCTGTGGTTGTATATCAGCTAAGAATGCTCCAGACACACCTGTAGTTTTAATTTATATCACAAGCAAAAATATATTATTAGATAATTGTTACATATTAAACCAACATGATAGAATAACAAGAATGAGATAATCATTTATAGTATGTAGTTTCAGGTCTTCGGATTTCAGGCATCTGGTGAGAAAACACTGCAGCGTACAAGAACACTGAACACTCCAATCTCTTCAAACTTATCCATATTTTGAGTATCTACACACTTTATGTGGTAACAACGACATCTATCGACCTATTGATATGACTTCAATATAGTTTCACGAAATTTGATCTAGATGGCGCTGTTTTAGAATTATCTTAAGTATTCAGGGATAGCAGTGAAGTGTCCATACATCTTAATGTTACCATAATGAAATAACCAATAAAAATAAAAACTAAAAATATTATTAATACTATCATTCTCATTAGCACACTCGTACACATGGATATGGATGAACACTTAAATAAATTATTATTTCTAATAAATTATTATTCATTTATCAATGAGAATTTGTGAAAAAAAATTAAGACTTTATCCATCCTAAGGAGATTGTTAGTATAGTTATATAAACAAAGATTCAAAAGCACATCCAGGAATATTAGTGTATATGGCTATGACATGATAATTGAAAATAAAAAATCTTTTTATACAAAGAATTATCTTTGCTACATACTTACCGGCTTCCTGTTTTATGTTAGTGGATTCTGTATAATGTTTCAATGTAGGTGTATTCCAGTATTCCTCACTATTAATAACTTTGGATATCACTAGATCCTCATATAAATGCTTTAGAGTTGGATGGAGAGACAGCAATCTGGGGAAGATAAAATAATGACATTGCTACATCTGTTAGTATGTTATAACAGCAAGATAAACATTATAGCTATCTGTGTGGTGACTTGGTTGTTACTATAGAAAATATAGTTTAATGCAGCTTAATGCTTTGCTATAATATACTCTTAGACCCGTCGGATCGGCGGTGTTATTTGCACCTTTGTAAATAAGTGAGGGTGAGTATGTGGGTAACCAAACAAAGAGAAACCGCGAGTACACTGTGATCACATTGTATTAACGTCTTACAAATTAGCCTGCGTTCTAAACACTATCAAACTGGGCAAACGAGATGAGTAACAGTTCCTAGAGTGGAGGATATGCTCTCTCCGACGGCAGGATAGCAATGTGCTTCTTCATCCAATTTTTCCCCACCAACGAAGCTCCGTTGTAGCATGAAGTTAGCCGAATATTGACATTGCGATGGTGCTGCCATCCATAATCTTGAATAGTTTAATGTCCATACTAATGACTATTTTCGATATGTTCAGTGTCCATACTCATGACTGTCTCTAACAATACATTATAGCTTGTCTTTGACAAGTTTATACAATTTTCACATCAAACGAAAATAGGTTATTTACCACAAATTCTTTATTAAGAAACAAGACATCAATCTAGGTAGCAACAATATTAATAAATTGGATCTCTTAGTTTTATTTCCTTACCATTCTCATAAAGCGTATATTCTTTACGGAAATGGAATATTTAAAAATTCAGACGTCAAGTGATGTTGTTTCTTAACATTTGGTAATTATTTATACAATGTATGGATATCTATTGTTTTATATGATTAATTTTGAATAACAATGATCAATACTATTGTTCTACTGTACTTTAATAATTAGTTTATCTGATATTGCCTTTAGGATTGAACTTTAATGTGTGACTGTGAAGGGCAGAAATCATGATAGGATATGATTTTATAACTCCTCAAGTAATTCCAGTCATCTTCAACTCACCTATCACTTTATTATATTACTGACATGACATAATTATATACCTGGACTTCATCTCCAACTCCCCATCTATCTGTCTCTTGAACTTTGGCAGCAAGTTTTGAAGAAGAGACTTCACTTGATCACGATCTTTGGCCTGAGCATCTGCCCCAGCCGGATTCACAAAATGAAATGTGGAACATGAGCCATCATGTAAGACTACTTGAAGCTGCACTTTGGGTTTGCCAGCTGGTGATATTTTTTGAGCTGAAATTTTAAAATCCACAAATATAAATAGTATATTTGTATTTGTTTGCCATTATGTGTGCTTCACTGAAAAACTACTGGATTGATTTGAACTAAGTGTACTATATTCTTATAGTTAGATACTTGACACTTATCGAAAACAAAAATTATTGAGGTCCTGGAGGTCCCGGGTTGAAATCCCCGGTCAGTTACTGTTTGATTTATCTAATTTAGAATTTCTGGTAGTGACACAGAGTCTGGATGTGTGCTCGATGTATGGCAATAGGCTCACCACCTATTCCATTGTGGGACTTAAACATAACTGGTGACATGTGGGAGTGTACTACACTCTTCTGGATACACCTTCAGAGATTACAGGTGTTACCTTATGTTAATTTTTTTAAAATTATTGCAATATCTTCATTTAATAAAAATTATTTAATGTTCTAAGGAACAATGATTTTCATATGCTCTATGTGTTCATTGATGGTCAGCTATACATATACATTACATGCTTATTGACCCAGATATTATATATATTTGAATTATAAATGGTTAAACAAATAACATGATTGACAAAGAAATTTTATAAAGAAAGTCTGCTTATGCTTTCTATCTTTTTAATGTTCTATCCTATACACATGAGATACATTGTTAAATAGTAAGCAATACAAAGTTGTGGATATTAACTATTGTAGTAATAATTTCAATTAACACTCATTGAGGTCACAAAATGGTTAAGCACAATTTAATTTACATGTAGTTTAAACAAGAGTATTTTTAATACCATTCGTACATCATAAAGAAAACCTGTTGATATTCCAAAGTAAAGTTTACTGGGATACCAAAAAAACAATAGCTTGTAATGGTGGAATATTTCAATATTGAGGACTTGGTCACCAACATTATATCATTAAAAATCTACAAATCTTATTCATGTGTAGTCATTTATGTGTTGGTTGAACCTTGTCTACTGAGTAGGACTCTAGGTTTCCAGTATTGTTCAACAATCAACATACACATTTTAGATACATAATTAATAGGCACAACAAAAATAATAGGAATAGTATTTTGTACAAAACCAAAAGTTTTATTTCAAAGTTAATGTAAATATGAACAGTTTTGATCAGCTCAATAGGCACTTCTATCTTACAATGACAGAGACCCGATTAGAGAGTGTGACGCGACTTTTTTTACTTTTTTATTATTTCTATGCTTGTGTCATTCTTTGTGTGCTAATAATCAATTTAGGAATTAGTACATTGAGAAAAACCCATTTACCATTGTATAAGGCTGTTTCAAAAACATTTATACAAGACCTGAAATACAATAGTTCCTCTTGCTATTAATTTCAAATTTCCTACTATCCCCAGAGTTGTTAGTAACTTTACTTAAATTGCTATATTAACTTCATTTTCTGTAATTTGGAAAGACACATTAGAACATAATTATAAAGCTGAATATTTCCCCCCGCCCCAATTATTCTTTCTTGAATATTTCTATTAGAAATGCTCATAGGTAGTTAAAAGATATTCCTGAATATTCCAGAATAACTTAAAGATTGAATTATATGTTAATACTTAATTTAATCAAAGCCACCCATTTTCTAAATACTTCTAGCTGTCTCATACATCACTTATTAACAAATCAAAGAATATATTATGCCAAAAAGGTTCAATTTAAATGTTTACTGAGTTTATTATTAGCAAAACCATGTTTCTCACAATGTTTCTTGACAATCTTATAATATTATTGTCTTGAGGTATACCTCTGTTAACAAACTTGAGCTACATACATTATATTATTCTTCCCAATATTTCATTGTTTGAGTAGTTGCAAAAAACTCGACTAAAAGATTGTAGGGTCAATCCATAAGTTTGGTACTTTCAAGTTTTTGTACTTGAAATTCCTAGTTTGCCTTTGACTGCCTCGTTATAGTGCTTGCAAGCACAACAGCCAATCAGAAGGTTTTGGTTCAAATCCCAGGTCGGGTACTATTGGATTTTTATAATTTAGAACTTCTAGTAGCAACTCAGAGTCTGGAATTGTACCCAATGTATGGCAATAGGCTCACCGCCTATTCCATGGGACTTAAATGTAACTGGTGAATTGTGGGAGTAGACTACACTTCTCTGCCTTCCCCTTTGGGGATTATAAGAATGATGTTATGAAATTTCAAGTAGCTGCTCAGAGTCTGGATTTCTATCTGGTGTATAAAAACAGACTCATCATGCCTTCCATGGTGGAAATAGAATGTAACTGGTGAAATGTGCACCACACTTGTCTGCCTAACTTTTTAGGGATTAGAGGTATGACATTACATTTATCCTTTAATAATTTTTACTTTTATGCATAGCTAGTAAAATACAGCCACAGGGATAGCTATAAAATTGATAAATATATCCATTTCTTTACTTCCTAAATATACTAATTTGATTATTTACTGTGATCATGATATACAATAAAACAGTATACAAAATATCTAAATAAGTAATTATAACTTGTTGATAACCCACTAAACACTTAAATAACAAACTAACCCATCTACATTTGAATGGTATTAGTATTCCAGTCTCTGTAAAACTCGAATATTTGTCTTACAAATAATTGTGTTCTATTCACATTCAGTTTTGATACTTATTATTGCAAGGGCAATGTCAAATCACATAACCACCATGACCTTAGCAGAGGTATGTCATTCAAGGATATAGAATGAACTCTGCCACTCAATTGGTAAGGTATCTCTGATAATTTTATGATTTCCTCACGCATAGAGCAACTGCAACAGGCACTTACTTTTAATATCAGCGTATTTATGAGACACGGCCACAGTGTCTCTGTTGTCCATCATCCACGCGAGCCGCTGATTCATTACATACAGTGTACCGTCACCTTTCTTGTACCTCACGTGCCCCACGCTCAGCAACACGTCCTCCGAGGAAGTAGTCATTTTGGGCATAAAACTTGAGAACTCGCAAGTACTCAGCTCCACGAACTTATCAAACTAACTTTATAAATCACGTCAATTTCTTCTCCGATGATAATACCTTTCGTGTATACCTAACACTCTTGTATCATTCAACATTAATATCTGTTGATCGCGTATCAAAATGAAGAATTATGAAATTCTACCTACAAAAAGCACATCGTCAGAAAACCATTTGCGGTTTTGTTTGACAAAATGTCAAACACTGTGACAGTGTTGTTATATACAAGTGGGGGAAAGAAAATTAGTAAAAATTATGTACAGAACGTGAGAATATCGACCAGTCCACTTTATACCTAGTTGTAAATAACGTATTTACAATGGTCTATATTCTATAATGAGTATAAAGACCCGTAAAAAATTGGCGTCATTTTGACTAATATTAGCTTGAGAAATTCTTAATAATTCTACCTATTTATTTATGAATGGCAATGAAAAGCAATTTTTAATTTGATTCTGAGAGCAGATGTCTGATCAGCAAGGTTATTGCACTGATATTCAAAGGTTAATTTAGTTGTTACGTATGTAGTATTTACTGCATAATTTAATTTTCCAAACATGACCATTAGGTCATGAATAATCAAATAGCGGTTTGCGGAACCCATATGTCCATGTTTTGTGTTTATGTATTAGCGGATTTTTTTTTATAATAACAACTGCTAATACAGAGCTTAATCAATGTTCTGCTTGAATTTATGAATGTATCAAGACGTGATCGAAAACACAACAAAAAAAAATTATTAAAGCAACTATTACAACTCAGTATTAGTACAACTCAGGTTAATAATATATCATAATACAGTAAAACATATTGTCTTGTTATATCTATTTACATATTTTGACGACTTGAGATATATACTACAGGCAGTCCTACGAGCGTTAATATGGAATACATATTGTTATAATATATCGTAATAGTCTGGGCTATAATAACATATATTATACTTCCCTCTATGCCGACCTTTACACCAGGATTTAACGTGATCGTTAAAATTGTAGTAGCAGTCTTATATTTTTTTTAGATCCAACCGTATTTCGATATTAGGCAAAACCATTGTCTAAGGCTAATATTTACGAACATTTCTCCATTTCAAATTATCCTGGCTAAGCAGTAAAACTGATTGCCCGAAATGTTATCTCCGAGAAAGAGACTTGAACAAGAAGAAAGGGCGATAACCATTGTAAATTGTTAAATTGTACATTAATAAACATAGAATAATATTTATATTCATTACAGTAAATTGTATAATGCTATCAAGAAAACACTAACTAAGTGCTTTAACACTATATTTTCTTTTTGTGTAAGCTTATCCTTTCTCAGTGCTTATCCGATCTTTTAGTTTGAAATATACTCAATTTTGTATTATATCATGTATATGGGAATTTTACGGAAGTCACAGGCCATTAGTGCAGTAGGCGCGAATCGCGATTATAACTCATATATTTTATAGTACTTCGCCATATATTTCTATCTCATGTGTCTTAAAAATTTGACATTTGTTATTGGTCTACACAAGTACACACTAGCACAATATTTAATTTAGATGTCACTCGAATTTTAACGGCACCTAATGATCTTGTTGATTTTGATATTATATTTTCTTATGCCAGTACTATATAATTATGAGCGCTTTTTAACATAAAAGTTTATACTTTCGCGGCGATCTAATTTTTATTTATTAATCTACCAAATTTTTATATAAAATACATTTCATACATATCTAATTCTGAACGTAACAGTGTAAGACCGCCATTTTATTTATTATTGACTTGCAACACCGAACATTGACAACCCAAAATGCAATCATGGCGCACGGGGCACTGTGTTTGTAGAATGCTGAGAAGTTTTTACGTAAACACTTCGTTATTTTGCATCGTAACTTATTAATGAATTTCAATAATTTGCCCGTGGTTTTTAAATATTGTATCGAAGCATACATGTGTGTTCCAAACTTAAAGTTTTCACCTGTTCTCAGTATCGTCTCTGTACTACTAGACACTTGCAGGTATAAAAATCATGAGATTTGCTGTTTTAGCCTTTCTTTCATATGTATAGCTATCAGGTTACTGTGCAGTGTTATTCTATGCGATCGGCGCATTCCACATGTATCGTTTGTTAGTCCGCTGGTCGTAATAATTTTCATATAAACGTTTGTTCCAGATAACTTTGTTGGTGTCATAATGTCAGAGGCGTACGCCCGTGAGATACTACGAAGGAATGTTGCGCAAATATGTCAAACTATTGGATGGAATGGTATAAACTCAACTCCACTCGATATTCTGGTGCACGTTTTGGAAAAGTACGTAATCGCATTGGGCACGCAAGCTAACGGATACGCCGAACAATTCAACAGGACTGAACCAAATTTACATGATTTAGGATTAGTGTTTCGTGATTTACATATACATTTACCTGAGTTAGCTGAGTATACCCGGAGTGTGCCCTCCGTGCCTCCTCCAGTTAGCACAGAAAGGTTTCCAAAACCTAAAGAGTCTAATTTAAATTTTCTCAAACCTGGTAGCCATGAAGTTGTCACAAGACCCATGCATGTGCATGAACACTTACCACCCATGTACCCTGAGAAGGAGAGAGACACACCTGTTGTTGCAGGTACTGTTGAAATCCGTCAAAATGGCTTTGACAGTGTTGATAGTATTGCTTCCTGTGCAAGTCCTGAAATATCTGTCACAGATAGCCCTGAAAAGTCAAAGGATATATTCAAAAGACCTGTTGACCCAGTGTCATTACCTAATAGTAAAAGGCTCAGGCTACGATTGGATGAGGAGGAAAGGGCAAGAGAAATCAGTAGTGTGATGATGACTATGTCAGGCTTTCTTTCACCTGCACGTGAAGGTAAATTGCCTGAAGCAAAACATCCAACATTTGTTTCAGAAAAACATCATGACAAACATAAAGCTAACTCCCATCATCCTAATGCAGCAAATCCTGTATTAGCAGAAAAAGGTGATAAAAAATCTAAGAAAAATAAATTATTGAATGGTAAAGTAATGAAAAGTAAAAGGAAAGATAAGTCTCATAAAGGAGAAAGTAGTAAATCTAAGGATATTAGTAAATTGGACAGGTATCCACCAGGATATCCAATAAAAAATAAAGATGTTCATCCGACACATCATAATCATGTGACAATGCCAGCGCCAAAGGTGTTACCACCAGCTGCCAAGAATGTAACACCACAACCCTCAACTTCATCAACTCCTGTATTGGGTTCTGAACCAGTGAAACCAGTTATTAAACAAGAACCTTTGGATCCACCACCTCAACTAATGTCAAAAAAAATATTACCTGGAGAAGATGCTATTCCTGTACCAAGAAGAATACCTATTTCAAAGTCTCCACTTGTTTCTAATTCTTTACCTGTATATAAAGTGCCTTCTTCTTCAAATGCAATCATACCAGAGGTGGATATTAAAAAAGAAGTCATTGATGAAGAAGAAAAACTTGCATCACAGCCAGATAGATCAAAGGTTAATATATTTAAGAGAATATCGAACAAATCAAAAGAAGAGAAGAGTGTTCCAGAACCTGTCACAGAAAAGTCACATTTGGATTCTATGATCTCGAGGTTGCATAATTCTATTCATGATCATGCTAATGAAAATATTAGAATAAAATCTGAACCTGACCCAGAACCAATTGTGAACAATAATAGTAGTAGTGCTTTAGACTTATCAAGAGAAGTAGATATTAGAGCTCATGAAGTTATTAGCATTGACGACGATTCTATGGATAATTTGCCCATGCCTCCATCAAGAACTGTACTTTCAGAACATAGACCGAGTATATCAATTAACAAATCACTGCAGGTGCCTTTTCCCAAAGATGTAGCTAGTGTCAGTCCAAAAAGTAAAAAAGAAAAGAAACACAAGGAAAAGAAAGATAAAACAGCAAAACTTGAAGCAAAATTGCTTAAGAAACAGCAGCAGCAGTTAGCATACGAGATGGCTCAAGCTGAAAAGAAGAAAATGAAACTTGGCAATACCAAGTCTCCAAAGTCGGCAAGGCCAAAGAATGAATCAAATCTTCCATTGATGCCACCTGGATTTCCTTTTTTCCCAGCAATGACACCTGGAAGAGGTTTAATGCCTGGCCCAGGCTTAATACCTAACCCTGGTTTAATTCCAAATAGTGATTTTCTTGCAGGTCTAGCTAACAATCCTGCCTTAAGAGGTCTACCGGGATCAAATTTATTGACTAATCCATTTGCATTAAGTGGTGGTGGACCTGGATTAATACCAGGACCTAGTTTCTTACCTGGTGGTCTAGGTCCAGGCATTCCTAATCATATTATGTCTATGGGTAATTTTTCACACTCATCACGTTCCTCATCAATGAAAATACCCCAAATGCTAAGACGTCCTAGTTTAGAAGTAATTCCTGTTGACAATGAGGATGACAGAGGAATGCATAAGGCATCAATGATGTCCCGCGATCGAGATAGACAAGAAAAGCACAAAGCTCCAACCATTCCAAACATATTACAGAAACAAAAGTCTAAATCCAACAAAGATCATAAATCTAATTTATATAAAATGCCTCCTGTACAGCCAGATATAACTATAGAATTAAATCCACCTAAAATGGAACCTATAAGACAAGAGCCCCCTCGAGAACCCACTCCACCACCCCAACTGCCCTCTCCTACATCAGCAATTGTTTTAAGTCCTGAATCACAACCAGAAACCCTGCAACCTGATCCCATCAGAATTACTGGTCCTAATACTTTCCTAGGAAAAGAAGTTGCAGACCTTGAAAAGAGAAAGGACAAGTCACATAAAAAGGAAAAGAAAGATAAGGATGGTATTAAAATAAAAAAGAAAAAAGAAAAGAAAGAGAAAAACAAAGATAAATCTGAGAAAAAAAGAGAAAAAGAGGAAAGGCAAGAATTAAAAGATAGAATAAAGAAGGAAAAGAAAGATAAGAAAAAGGACAAATCAAGTGATGGATTGGTACCAAAACTTACATTGAAACTGAGCTCTTCCAACTCGAATTCACCAATGCCGCCAAGTTCTCCTGATTTATTTAAATTAAATATAAAACCAGTAGTTAAAAAGGAAGAAGATGAAAGTTCTTCACTAAAAGATGAATCTGTTTCTCGTGAACATAGTCGGTCTCCAGAATTAGCGCAAATATCTGCACTTGTCACGAGACCTCCTAAGCAAAAACATTCAAAACATAACCACATTGCTGAAATAGAAGGCCAGTCATCATCGCCGCCACCCGGTAACTCGCCATCAAGAAAGAATCGTCCGCCATCGAGTCATTCGAAGTACAAGAGGATATTGTTTAAACCATTGTCGAAAAAGGGACACATGGAAAATTTTGATGACGAAGCATCAATATCGGAGGAGACTCCGGTAGCGCCACCGGTTGTGGTCGACAAGCCGATCGGACCCTTACCGACTCCTTATTACGTGGACGACCATGGTAATAAGATTTGGGTTTGTCCAGCATGTGGGCGACCGGATAACGGTTCACCCATGATAGGTTGTGATGGATGTGATGGGTGGTACCATTGGGTGTGTGTGGGTATCACCGAAGATCCGGGTGCGACTGAGGATTGGTTCTGCAAGTCGTGCTTGGCTAAACGCGCCGCCATGGTTCTAGCCGGAGTTACCGCCGGTAAGAAACGTGGCCGAAAACCAAAAGGGGAAAAAATCAGAGACTGTCACTGATACAGACTTCTCGTTGTTACTGAGATTAGTTTTAATTTTCGTTTGATAGATGAGAGTAAATGGAATGCGAATTGTTAATGGATTATTGTTAAATGATATCAAAAAGATACGTTTTCATCATTTATAATGTTATATCATAGGCTAGTATTAAGTATAGATAATAATTGAATATTGACATAAAATGTTGAACATAAAAATAGTGTAGGTAACTTGTAATAATTACCATAATTTTAATTATTTTGTTAAATTTCTCTTTATTTCTCGTTTGCTCGGTTAGATCAAGTTAAATGCGAATGCGGGCGTGTTGTACACATCCTGCGTGTAAACATAGATTTAATAATATAAGATTCTTTTTATATTGTACAAAAAACTGAATTTACTTAAGAAATTGGTGATGTATAAAGTAATGTAGTGAATATTTAAATAAACAGAAAGAAGGCTGGATGTATTTTCAGCTAATATTTGAATATTTTCATATTATAATTTTAATATAACCCTGTTTTTTTTTTGTTAAAGTTGTTCCTTCAAAAGTTGTACAGGGCTAGCACAGTCTTGCATTAATTCTCATTGCGCGGTAGCGCCAAATTTCAGCGCAATCGAGAAATTCAGCTTGGAGGTGCTTGTCCTAACAAAATCAATCTAAATGGAAAGGGGTGGCAAATGTAAATTTTGATTTCAGCCAGTGGCCAATTAAATATATTGGTACTCGAAATTGTAGTAAATCATTTGTATCCTAACCAGTTGAATTAAGTAAAACATGTATTGGTTACTAGAATTTATTTAACAAGAAGCACGCTACACAGAGAGTCATCTATTTTTATCACAAAGACTGACGCTGACAAGCAAATGCAAGAACATCCTTTTTACCGAAGTCACTCCTGTAGTTGATTTTATCTACTTTATTTATAAATACTCGGAAATCTTCGACTACATCACGCTTCAAGTCATAGGTCTGTCATACCGTTGTCATATAGAACAAAAACTAATATTAATCTTATAGGTAAATGTATTTCACATAAAACTGATCTAAGTCTCACTCTAATATTTAAATAGCTTAATTTTTATTTGGGGTGGTGCCAGTCGGTATACTCTCAGCTGGTGGAGTAGATGGTTGTTTTTCTTTGTTCCAATCCTTAAGACCTTCTGGTAGAGACGTGTCTTCATCCAGCGAGCCAGTACCTTCTACAAATTCTTCATAAGTGCTCTTTTCGGGGAAAGGCCTCGGGCCCAAGAGTTCTATCATATCATCCCTACTCAAAATTTCTTGCTTCAATAGCCTCTCTGCCACCTTTTCAATATTTTGTTTATGTTTAGTCAGCAAATCAGTGGTATGCTGATGTGCAGAGTTAATCAAATCTCTGACTTCCGAATCGATAAGCTCCGCAGTCTTTTCAGAATATGGTTTATCTATAACCATTTCACCGGGTTGCGGCATTTCGAACGAAACATTGCCAACTTTAGGATTCATTCCGTAATGTACTATTTGGGCGTACGCGCTTTGCGTTATTTTTTTCAGGTCGTCTTGCGCGCCAGTCGTAATTCTACCGAAGAAAATTTCCTCGCTCACTCTTCCACCAAGAGTCATGCACATTCGGTCAAACAGTTGTTCTTTGCTGTACAGATATTGTTCTTTGGGCAAATATTGAGCATATCCTAAACCTTTTCCTCTAGGGATAATAGATACTTTTAGTAGAGGATCAGCATGTTGCAGGAACCAGCCGGCAACAGCGTGTCCTGCCTCGTGGTAGGCGACGATCTTCCGCTCATCTGGTTGAAGAACATTAGACTTCTTTTCCATTCCAGCTACAACTCTTTCAATCGCCTGTTCAAAGTTCTTCATAGTAATATCATTGGCCAGTTCCCTGGCAGCAATCAGTGCAGCTTCATTGCATACATTAGCTATATCTGCACCAGTGAAACCTGAAATGTAATTTGAAAAAATATAGAATTATATGCAAGTGATTTAAAGTTGAGAAGTTAAGTTAAGGGCTTAAAGATGAGAAGTTTTGCACAATATTGATAAGTATGGCATCAGTTTTACATACAATGTAGCCACATATTTTTACTTATGCTATTTATACCTTTCCCATCTACAATATTTAGTTGCTACACAAAATTTTCTTATATTATAAGCATGTTTGGCATACTGGTAATACCAAGCAAAAAACACAAAAATGTAAGTGTTTAATCAGTAATACAGTGACAGTCACGCTTAGTATCTGGTAGTAGATGTATCTGTTGAACAGTACTATAACACCTTGAGGGGAAGAAGGTGGGCAAAACTGGCCTTAAGTTTCCTTACTCTAATTATAATGTTCAAGTATCTTAATATTTGTTTATGTTTGGTCATGTCACATAGTTCAATTTAATTTTATTGTTTCTTTCTGAACCTTTTATAAATCCATTGTTGGATATAGATCTTCTTTCTGAATGAAAAGGTCAAAATGATGGTCTCAGCAAGTACGAGTTGGAAGACTTCGCATGGCTTAGAGATAATTTTTTTAACTCAAAACTGTGCAGGTTTCTTCCTTAAATGTAAAGATCGAGTATGTACCAATATTAAAATATGTCTACTAAAATTACCTGGAGTTAAAGCAGCCATCTTACGAGCTAGATTTTCTTTATTCAGAGTAGTCTTTAAGGGTGATAAATGAACCTTAAAGATAGAAGCCCTGCCTTTAATGTCAGGTGCAGGAACGAAAATTTGACGATCAAATCTACCAGGCCTTAGAAGAGCTTTATCCAGGATATCTACTCTATTTGTAGCAGCCAACACAACAACATTAGTAGTAGTATTAAACCCATCCATCTCAACTAATAACTGATTGAGTGTATTCTCTTGTTCAGAATGACCACCAAAACTTCGCCCGCCTCTCTTTCTACCAACAGCATCAATTTCGTCAATGAACAAAATGCATGGAGCATGTTTACGAGCCATTGAAAACATATCTCTAACACGCGAAGGACCAACACCTACAAACATTTCCAAGAATTCAGACCCAGACACAGTTATAAATGGCACGTTCGCTTCACCAGCTGTTGCTTTAGCTAGCAATGTTTTACCAGTACCAGGTGGACCTGTCAGTAAAGCTCCCTTAGGAATTTTTGCTCCTAAATCAATATACTGCTGAGGATTTTTCAAGAAATTAACAAATTCCATAATCTCTATTTTAGCTTCTTCACAACCAGCTACATCTTGGAATTTCACTCCAATATCAGTTGGGTTTATGAGCTTTGCTGTGGATTCCATTACACCACCAAAGAGCCCACCACCTTTACGACCACCTCTGCCCATCATATCAGCTGATCTTCTCATCATGTATATCAAAAACCCGATAATTAGTAGTGTTGGCAATATTCCAGTAAGACTAGCAGCTTCCACTTCAGTCTTGTAAATTACAGGTACAAAGTTAGGTGCATCAACTCCCATTTCTATCTGAGCATTTTCTAAATTCCTTTCAAAAGAATCTACACTCCCGATCGCGAACCATATTACTTTGCCTTCAACGGATGATCCTGGTTGCAACTTAATTCTTACCCATTTCTTGTTTATAACTTCAAGCTTTTCAACTGTGCCCTTATTCAAGTACAGGTTAACGAAATCTCGCCAACTTATTTCTCGATACCTCAACTCGAAATAAGCAATTGATGCCAGTAGCGTCACCACACCCATTGCACCAAACATCATCCATTTTTCTCGGTCCTGTCCTTCGTAACCCCCGCGACCTCCACCTCTACCACCGCCAGGTGACCCACTGAACATGTTCATATTCCATTTGTCCTGTGATGAGCTCGGTTTCGGAGGTGGAAGGGAACTTTTAGACGGTGCGGGAGGTGCATCGCTATCCGGTTTCTTCTGCTGCTTCTGACTTGTTCCCGGTTGAAAATACTTCTCGAAACCTTTTGGTGGCTTCTTACAGAACTCATACCACTGGTTCAAGACTGAATCCAAGGCAGGTACACCGACAGGTTGAGGTTTATGTCCATTGAAATGTAATTTCGAAAGTTGCGAGTGCGTTAGCCTAAGACCTTTCCACATACTGTTTCAATATTGTCTGTATTAAAATAAATTATTTCTTCAAATATATTTCGCAATATAGGTCCGTATTTATGTCACAATAAGTCGACGGGAGCTACTTATGTATCGCTAAAAACATGGTTAAAAATATCTGTCAAAATTGATAATCACGACACAATTCATGGTGTTGCACAACGCGACTGCAATCAAAATCATTCATTTACGTCACCGTCTAAATTAATATGCATATTTACGTTAATTTTAAAATATTGCAAGTATACAATAGTTTTAAATTTGAAGTGTGACAAGAATAAACACTACATTATTAAACTTGATGTTGAGAAAACATTTTAACATAATTTTTAGAAATTTGTCTTTTTTGTCCCAACTACGTGAAATCTGTCTTCCAACTACGTGAAAAGTAACCAAATCCCAACTACGTGAAAAGAAATTTGTCTTTTTGGCCCAACTACGTTTAGACAATTTGAAAAGTTCAACTACTAGGACAAAATAGTTGCACATGTCTTATAGTTGGGCTGCATACCTAGTGTACCCGCTAAAAAAAAGCGCCAATGTTTAGACTATTCTATGTTCAGCAGTGAAATAAAACAGATTGATGCTAACTATAGTTGGGAGTGCAGAGAATTCATAGTAAATCAAAGACAAGTAATCTTTACGCGTCTTTAAAGGATTTTAGCAGCATCTAACTTTGATTGTGTGCACTAGTAAATCCAATACAGGAACGGTAACCACAACTACTTAATTTATTGGAAAATTGTATGGCTGTAGACAACGGGCGAACTGAAAACCTGCTGAAGGGGCAGGTAATACTTTTGGACTAGTTGACTGAAACAAACGATTTTTCTTTCCAACGGCTATTGTGTCCAGTTCTACCATAGCATGACAATATTCCATTAACGATAACGTGTGACTTTTTTGTAACGAAATATAATTAACATTTTTATATGGCCTTTGAAATATTTTTTATAAAATCGAAGTAAAGTATTATATACCTAATATATAAGCTAAAATTGCTGTATTCCGTAAAGCTGCTGCATTTACAGCAGAGCTGTTTAAACAGTGAAATTAAATGTATAAAATATGGTATGTTTAAATATTTGGTATTATTATACTTATCAATTTATGTTTGAAAAATATGGGAGAAACTTGTTTTAAACATATAATGCACTGGATAACAACGTAGGCTGTCAATAATTAAAAAGTTGTAAAAAATTATGAACGTAGTCACGAATCCCATCATAGAAGTTCATAGACAACTTTCATTCCTTTGAAGTTTATAATGTGTAATGATACATTGGACATTTGTACAGTAAATAAATCGACTAGGAATTTCATTATCATCCGTTGTAACTGAATTAGATTTATTTAAAATAATTCTATAAACAAAGAAACGCTGCTGGTGTTTATCCACTATCAATTTAGAGTTCCATATTTACGACAGTCGCAAAAATTAGCACGATATGGATCAAAATAGGCCAGAGAACAATTTGAACCACGGGAAGAGATCACGACCTTTGTTATTGCAGCCAAGTCCAAAGATTGCGAGAGTGTCAGCATACGCGAATTCAAGTGGCAAAGGATCAAAGAAGTTGGGCCCAACACCACCTAAGAAAGCAAAATTACTGTACGATAAGAGTGACGTACCATCACCTGGAGCACCTGTGCCCGACACGCACGTGCGTAAGGCTGGTCCTTACTTACTAGGTCCCAAACTTGGACCTAGTCCAGTTAAGAGTATAATTCAGTGTTTAGCGAGGAAAGAAAACACTGATGATTTCTACCAATTAAAAATTTTGACAATGAAAAGTGATGGGCAGGTTGAGACCCAAGATGACAGGCAAGGGAAAATGTTGCTACATACGGAGTACTCGCTGCTATCGCTGCTGACGGACCAGGATGGTGTTGTGCACCATCATGGACTTTTCAAGGTATTGTGTGCTTCATTTATTGTCATATTAACCTGTGACTATATATTTCCAGTCTAGTTTGGTTATTATTAGAATAATTTATGTACAAAGCTACTGGCAGTGGTTGCAAACGAAGAGCTGAAGGTCAAGGTCAATGACCTGCTGTTTCTGAGAACTATGTCCTAGACATAGACGTCATGTCCACTGCTAGCAGTGGATGGAAATGGGCAGTTGATGATAATGATGATAGATATTAGAAAAAGTGTGCCCACTCTTGCATACAATGTGTTTTAATTGTACATTTTTTTGGCTTTGTAAACATTGATATTTGACCATAGTCTCAGTTGCTGGTGAGTTAGAGGCAAAATCAGGTGCACAGATCTTTTATAATAATATCCGAAAGTACACTATCTCATAGTCTCTTTATGGAACAAGGTATATTGTCTTCTGATACCAAATTATTTTACTCGTACCTACCGCAGTCCCGTTCACAGAGGTTGAATGATAAAGTCCGTCTGTTTATATTAACTGCAATGATATTGAAATAATTAGTTGAACATTTCATTATAGATACGATTATATCATATTTGTGTTAATGTCACTGTTATCAGTGTATTTTTATAACAGAATTATATGGTTTTTTTTTATTTTACTGTTGAATAGTCAAACGAGCCACCTGATGGTAAGTGTTCAGTTATCTATGGACTTTGGCAACACTAGAGGCTTTACTAACATATTGCTAGCTGTGAAGAACACTTGACTTTTTTTGAAATGAGAGCATCTCAGAGACCTATTCCAATTCCAATATTAAATAACAATAATTCAATGTTGTGGGAAGCTTAGAAGCAGTTTTAAACATTCAAGTTTCTATGTGACACTAAGCTATCTTGCAGTCGAACTTCACATATGAATATTACAAAATTAAGTTAATACAAATATGTACAATTTCTCTTTCCAGGAACATGCCCTTGAAGAGATGCCTAACCCAAATGGTCCAGGCTCCGTCTACACTGGTCGAGTCAAACAAAGGCTATTCTTAGTGCTTGATTGTGTCACAGCTCACCAGTTCAGTGAGAAATCTAGTGAATTGATAAACTTGCAACAGTATGTAACTAAAGTAAAGAAGGTTCCGGAGAAGGAAGCCATATTGATATTTTATGATATAGTTAGAGTAGTTGCAAATTTACATAAGGTTTGTACATTATGTGACAATTTTTACTTTTATACTTGAAACTAATGAAAAGGTACATTTGAAACTTATTTAGATTATACATTACAAGAAAATTTTTAAATTAAAAGGGGTCTCATAGATGTTTTATCTAGTAAAGATTTTGTATCAAATGTCCTATAATTATTAGTTTTACATCATAATAAATTCATTGTATTGCTGATTATCAAAAGGTGCTGGGTTCAATCCCCAGTTCGAGTAAAGTATAAGTGGGATTTTCTAATTTGAAGTACTCAGTTGTAGCAAAAGTATGGAATTGTGCTTGATGTATGGCAATAGGCTCACTATGATGGAACACCAAATATAACCCTTCAATCATTAGGGTGATGATATCAGTTCAGTAAAACTTATTCCGGTAAACCTATAATCATGATTTTTTAATTCCAGAAAAACATAGTGCATAGAGATCTGAAGTTAGGTAATATAGTGTTGAACCAAAGGACGGGACGTATAGTTATCACCAATTTCTGCCTAGGGACCCATCTAGGCAGTGACAGGGATTTGCTGAAAGATCAAAGAGGTGACCTTCAGATAAATATATTTTGTTGATAACTACAGCAAATTGAATCCTCACTTGTGAATTATAAATTGAATAGTACATGAGTCATACATGTGTCCTAAGATTTTAATAATTGTTATGAAATAGTACATTGAACTAGAGAACTTCTCATCACAAATGTTTGTGTATACTCAGAATTGCTTGTATCAGCAACTTTGTAAGTTTTATGACTCCAAAAATATCAGATATAGAAAGGAAAGAGGCCTATAACAGTAGGCATAGAGGCATAGTCTGTTCGCGTTAAGAATGCAGTGAGTCATCAGTGTAACTGCAGGGTAAAGGTGTATTCACTGTGGTGTTCATAATACAAACAAATTATGTTTTAAAATTAAGTTAAATTGATTTATAAAACATTATATTAAGATTAATCAAAGTCAATAGTATTTAATATATTTAAATATACAATAAATTTTAATCACTTATCTCTGCATTAGTATTTATTATAAAAGAATTTTCCTTGGCAAGGTTCATGACGTCATTTAAATTCCACATGGTATTTTCTTCTTTTATCACGTGTTCGCAACATTTCTCTACCGATCAGTGTCTACTAACTGTATTGCATCATTAAATAACTTCTTTACGTCAGTCATCTTAAAAGTGGAGTTATTGGCAGCAATATAATTTTTTATTTGAGCCCAAACCAACTCAATGGGGTTTAGTTTGCAATGATACGGAGGTAGACGGAGAATTTCAACGCCTTATTTCTATCAGTTTCGTCTATTAAATATTTATCATAATATATTCAACTGATCACTGTGAACTCGACTTTCTAATTACGAACGTTTTGACTGGTTAGGTGGCGTGGCTAGGTCGGCAGACTAGTATGACTCACTACATTCTTAACGCGAACGATAGATGATTACAACAGAGTTGGAATTAGAGACATGGTTAAGCAATTATCTTTAATAACATTTTCTTTATCATATATGTAGTCTGGAGTTCTATAACTTGCAGTCAAATAATTTGTGGCAATACCACATTACATTTCCAGGATCACCTGCATATATATCGCCTGATGTGTTGATGTGTAAGCCGTACCTGGGCAAGCCTTCAGATATGTGGGCGCTTGGTGTTGTCCTGTATACAATGCTTTATGGACAATTTCCATTCTGTGACACGAGTCTGGCGCAGCTGTTTAGTCGGATTCAAGCTGCTAACTACAATATACCACCGTGAGTATCACTTCCAACTAGCCCTGCTTAGTATTATTTCTGCAAATGGTAAGCAAACTTCTTGATATTTAACAATCAAAATTGGTGTATTGAAAGTTGGTGTTAAACCTTAAAATTAAACTTCTACATTAGGTCTCAACATTGAATATTCAGCTGACTAAGAGTAAGAGTATTCAACCCTGCTTAAAATTGTAAACATATGATTATTGGCTGCAATAAGTATTTATAAAGTGGCAACATTTGTAATGTAATGTAAGAGCATTATATTTACAGGTCTCAGCAGTATCATTTTTAAATCACATCACCTGACTCCTATATGAGATGGACTGTGTATCTATCAAAAACTGTATTTCTGGTTATCCAAATAGATAGACTTAATAGAATGATGATAACAAATAAACCATGATAATTTTTTAATTTTAGTGATGGGAACACAGTGCAAGTATCAGATAACACAGTGTTTTTGATTCAGAGACTGTTGGTTAAGGACCCCAAACATCGACTGCTGGCAGATCAGGTGATTTATTACGTTGATTGTTATAGTAAAGTCAGGTGGAACAGAAGTCACAAGCAAGTTTTTGTGACTTGTGAAGGCTAACCGAGAATATATGCTGTATTAGATTGTATTCCTGCATATCTCTCCAACCAATACAATATGCTGCAAATATGGCTGCTTGACAGAAGGAATAGTTGCAGTGCCACTGTAGTTCAATATCGAATTATTCCCTTAAAATAACACATTAATAAGATTACACATAATTATGCCTTTATTCCAGGTTCTTGATCAGCTCTCTAGCATCATTACGAGTTATATGGTCATCCCAAACCCTCCAGAAGATCTTCAAGTGGTCCCGGATGTACCACTAGACGAGGAGGTTAAAGAAAAACCTACCAACCAATCATCAACGGAAGTTGAAACGAAACCGTTCATGGCAATACCTGATAGTGGTGGAGAGAGGACACCAATTTCCAATGTAAGGGATTAGATCACCTTGATAAGTATTTTCTATAGCATTCTAATAATGATACCACAACTAAATATGGTGCCTATTTGGGCTTAAAAACATTTTCACAATGCTAGTATTCCGTTTGATTCTTTGAATAGTTCAGAAAGTTACACATTGTATATCTTAGTAGCTTGATATAGGTGTAACATGTATTTTATTTTATTCAGTAAACTTATTTTGTCTTATTGATATGAAATGTTAGTGTTTATTAAGATTGATGTGTATATGATAAATGCATAGGATAGGATAGCATAGGATAGTCCATACTTTATTTGCTGTGAAAGATGGCAATTCTAAATGAGCACATGACCTAGGACTTTGTATCTTAAGCAAAAATATTCTATAGGAATGCCATTTGCATAAACAATCATTCAAGGAACTCGATGAGTGTTAGTGCTGTAATCAACACATTAATATTCTATTAATGACATGTGTGTTTATATTTGTATTTGATAAATTCACACTTATTTTTTCACTTATGTTCGCTGTGGTTATTACATTAATTTTCAGGAGGAATTAGGCGTCTTCTGTGTACCATTGCCAGACTTTCTCGCGCTGAATTTCCCGTCTCCGAACCGAGTGCAACAGAGCAGCATCATCGTCCACCCAACACACACCATCGATTCATCGGCGATCTCATCACCAATCTCATCGATCGCATCGTCCAATCAGCAGAACCAACGGCAGATCACCGTTCAGAGGATAGGCAGGGACGCGAGACCGCTGCTGCCGTCCGAGATAGCCAGGTACCAGCACATGTTGACGTCCAGCCCTAGAAGTGAAGCTAGACGAAACGAAATACAAAATATTGTCCCAGAAACACGGCAGGAGAGATCGGAGAATTCTAGATTAAGAACTTTAGCTCAGAGGATTCCTCGTTTAAATGCTATAGCCACCACAGCGTCAACTGACTTCAGAGTTATCCCATGGTCAGAACGTTCAAGGTTACAGACTGACAGGTCCTGGGACCAGGATTATTTGCTCAGGTTGCCCATTCTAGACATATCTAGAGTGCCAGCAAACAGGATTATGAACCCAGCACCGATCCACACGGTTAATCCAGAGGCTGTTGTAAACAACCCTCGACCACCTGTCGACAATTCTGAACTTGAATATAATTAGACTGTAATTGAATGTAGGAATAAATAATCATTCTTTTTCATGTTATAATTATATAAAGTCTACTGTAAATATATTATTAACTCTGCTCAATCAAACAAAAACTTATATGGCAATGTAACTTTTTAATAATTATGATATATATACATTTAAATTAACAAAATTTTTATATAATGGGTTGATTATAATGGAGCGAAATGTTAATTAATATTGTGCAATATTCATATTCAAAATTTGCAATTGAGTATATTTTTCAGTTTAATTGCTGTTTTGTTTTTGCAATTGGGTTTAATCATACATAATGCTGATGAATTGAAGTTTAAGGAAACTTTTTATAGGTCATATAAAAATAAAAGTCCCACTTCGATTAACTTAGCCTCAAGTTATGAACATGTAAGGCAGAGATAACTGGTAAAACATGGCACTGTACTAAACTCCTTTGCCTACTCCTTTGAAAATTTGAAGTGTGTAGTTATGTTTTTCTCACATTAACAATATTATAATTCCTAGAATAGTTTTGGTCAATCTTAGTACACTGTGCTTACACTGAAGACATACTATATAGCAGATTTTTTAAAACATAACTTTAGAGTATAAATTACCTTTACACGAACTTAACTTTATTGTGATAATGTTACATGAAATCATTATTAGCAGTCTCAATTAAAGTATGTTGTCCCTTTCTGTAACATTTGAAAAGTGTAAAAGGGAATGGGATAAAAATACCAACTTTTTTGGGATGTTATTGAATATTGAGGGCTTGAAAAGGGGCTATCATAAATTATATACATACTGCAATTTTTTTTTGTAACAATATTTTTTTGCGGCAGCTTTCCTTATATAATGTTACACGAAACGATCTGAGATTCAATTGCATATTACGTACATGGTTCTTATAAAAGAGTTTGCCTCTACTAACATTTTAAAGTGTGTATGTGTATATATTTATTGGATGTAAGAACATTGTTTAAATTCCTTGTAATTTTTTTTCCTGTGTAATGTTTTGACTGGGTTTTTTTAATTGCAACATGTACTGACAAATTTGTTACAAATGTAATAATTTCAGATGATATATTTATATCCTTTTGTTCATTCCTTGTTCATTCCGTTTTTTTACATCCTGTAAATATACACATGTAAATATACTGATGGAATAATGAAAGGTTTGAAGTTGCAGTGAAAAGAATGTAAGGCGGCGAAATGGGTTAAAACAAAAATGCGCCCGCCGCCCGCACCTCTCTCAGTCCCCTTTGTCGCCCTCCCCCCGCCCCCTGTACCGCACAGGCGTATTCATCGTATCATTTAAACGGTTTCTCTATAGCAGTCTGACGTCATTTTGTTTATTAAATTGTGTTTATTCATAAACATAACGAGCCATGTTTAATCTGTAATATGTTTTTCTCTGTCATGTCTGTCATTTATAAGTTGGAAGTAGAAAAAACTTAACATATATCACATGTGCAACATATTTGAATATGTTTATAGAAAATGTAGTTTAAATCCCTTACTAACATAACTGCCTACCCAACGAATTTTTTGTTTAATAACTAATATAAAATAACAAAAATAATAAACAAAATAGCTTTATAAGATTTTTTAAGTTTTTCATATTCATTTTAAAAAAAAAAAGTTTTGTTGGTTGAGGAAATGACTCTCCTGAAAAAAAATTTTTGTTAATTTCCTTGGAAATAATGTTGCCAGTTCTGTTGAACTATATTATGTTAATGCAATTATTTTTTAGGTACTTACTGTTTTATTGCAATTTTTTTTATTTTTCAATGGGTCAACATTGGATTATTTTGTATAGTTTAGTTTTAAGTGTTCAGACATTGTTAGCTATTTAGAATATATTAGTTTTTTAAGTTACTTTTAAATAGAATTACTGTATATAGAATTAATGTTTAGCTAAATATACTTTAAAGTATATGTTTAGAGTATATGTATTGAATGGTTAAGCAATTTAGAAAATCGAATATAATATGTACATTTATATATATTTTATTTTAGGTAATTGAAATGAGTCGCGAGATCAGACTGAAAGTGAAAAAAAAAAAATTATTTTTCGAATAAAACATATTAATCATTAGCATTTGATTACATTATATATAATATGCCAGTTAACTGGATGGCTCTATGATCGCCATTAATTTTAATATTTTCGTTACCTCGGACTTTAATGATATTAAACTATTTAGACTGATAAATATAAATTCACGAAATACATTTATAAAGGGAGTATACTTGAATAACTAAATATCTATAATTTCGCTGTATATGTTTTTGGTCAGTTTCCAATTATTTTGTGTTAGTTTTGTGAAAGAGAATATATTATTTATATAACTTTTTTTTAATAACAGTTGTTGCCAGACTTGATGGTCATATTAAAAAAATATATATTTGTAAAAGGAATGAGCTGATTGAATTTTCACGTCTATGGGTTACACTGAGCTAAATAAGTCTAGCATTACACCGTTGTGCTTGTATTGTTTTTAAATGTCACAAATGGCACGTCAGAGTAACAAATGTTAATACATTTGTCACTCTGACGTTTCACGCTCTGACATTTGACACTGCTTATATTTTATTCCTTCATTCATATTATAAACACTACGCAAAGAGCGTTGGACATTCCATTAAACAGTGACTAATTTTTTCTATATTTGGCTATACAATGTATAATCTGTGTCATATTTATTGATCGTAAAGACTTCCAGTGAATTGGCTATAAGCTTTACGATATTTTTTCTTTTCAGATTAAGCTGTTTATTAATATAGTTATATTTTTGTACTAGGTGGTATATGTCGGGTATTCAAATGATTCATTATATAAATGTTTAATGTTGTGTATATTATTATTAGTAATGTTAGGTGTAAAAATATGCATAGTATTTGTAGAATGTTCTAGGCGATTATGTTCGCGGATAGATGCGATTGGAGGATTACTTAACTATTGTCGTCCTATGCCATTCAGTGTCGTATGAGTGGTATATTTAAGGACGATTCTACTTGAGAATATTTCTGTACTGGAGTTTAAAGTATTAAATGTCTCAAGATGTAAATGATTAGTATTAAAATTACTAGGAAAGTCTTAGTTTGTAGCAATCGTAGAACATGGAAGCAGTCGTTTTAAAAATGTTGTTCTTATATTTTCATTTTTTAAAGAATAGTTGGCATGACTGGCCGAGGATCCAAAAGTTGAGGCTTTTCTTTGACTACAGATGAGCTTATTACAATTACACAGTGTATAAGCATCCTTATAATGAGGGAATTCTTAAAGTATCTACCTACTTTATTGAATGAATTCTGGATCTAAAAGTCGAACATTGAAATACATAACATGTATAATTTTCATAAGTTTAAAATTCGGAGGAACTCGTTGTTTTAGAGATTGCGGAGGTATTTTAACCCTATAGGTCATATAATTTAATTAAAAACGTAAAGTTAAACTGTTGGGTAAAATATTACTGCACATATCGTCGGTGCGACTGCCATACCGCGAATTACATTTTCAATAAGAACCAATTTGTAATGTTAATACGTTGAAATTAACTCTCATTGAAAATGTTAGTTACGCTGGATTGTACGAGCACCAACGATATGGTATAATCATTATAAACTGATCCTATGTTGACTTTTTTTAACGTTATTAAACAATCTCCGCATCAGCAGGTTTTGATCATGGATTCAGTGGTAAAAAACAGAAACTATCTATTTCAAAAATGAATTATAAGTTTTAGACTGGCCCATTGGTGCAGTGGTCAGTGACCTTGACTGTTGCGACTGGGGTCGTGGGTTCTATTTCCACCCAGAATCAATATTTGTGCGATAAGCACAAGTATTCATTCTGTGATTGTCTGTAAAAATATCTATATAAATATACATATATTCATAATTATGTATATGTAGTTTGTCAGCCATCTGATTACCATGACAAAAGCTCTCTCGATGCTTATTTTGGGATCAGGTGGAGGCGTGATGTCCCAAGATATTATTATTATAATCATCTATCATCTTAGACTCGTTTCTATGTTCGACTTTCAGTTGGTTGGTGGTAGATGTGCGTAGAACAATTTTGTTACTTGTTATTTTATGCATGCGATAACGCGGTATGTACACTAATAAAGATGTATTTTGAAAATGTATTTTTTCTTTATTTATATGAATAAAAAAAATTGTAAACAGGTGGACGAGAACACCTATGTATGTCCAACAGCGGACGGGAGCGGGCTGTTGATGATGATGAACATGAAAACTTGGGCAGCAAATTTCAATGTTTTCACTCGCACCTGTCACATAGTACTGACTGATTTGATACTAAAAGCTTTTGCATGTCTATATCATACTTAGACGGAATATTTAAAGATAGAATATAAAAAGATAAAATAAAACAAGAGAATTGACACAGCAATTGAAGGGCGCGGACGTACTTACTTTCTTGGGTATCAAACTAACTTCTAGAACATACCCTTCAATACTGCTGTATGAAATTCTTTAAACGTTAGGACACAAAGTCGAATACATTTTAGGAGGAAATGTATTTAAAAAGCGTTATTTTATAGATGCGGTACAATGAGAAAAAAGTTAAAGCGTAAAACTGGCCGCTGTAGCGTCGTAGCTTATTTGGTATCATAATATATCAGATTAAAAACCGGTACCAAATCAACGAGAAAAATACTATTGTCTTAGTATTTTCTTAGGTTTATTAAATGAAACACTAGTACTCAACAATAATTAATATTTATTATGAACGTGTAAACAGTTTCGAGTAACATTATCTGTACGATGGACAAGAGATATACGATTCTAAATGAAATTAATAATACAACCGAAATATTGAATAATAACCCCAATAATTATTGAAATATTCCAACAGCGGAATTATTAAAACCATTCAAAAGAGATTGAAATATCCAAAGACTAATAAATAGCGTTTTAGTTAACTGGACCACAACTTGTGATATTTACACTTGTAAATTTTTATTTTTTTAAAATGGTGGATCAATAATTGCTTAAATAACACGGAAGCTGCCATATTTTCAATATTCACACAAAAAATTTACATAATATATTCACTGTATATATACATATTAACTTAAAATTACATCGTCTTTTAAATATCTGCTCATATTTAATCATTAGCACATTCAAATAAATTTAGAGAGACCATGGTAAATTAAACCTTATTTTTGCTATAATCAGAATGAATGTCAGTCTACAAGTATTAAATGTAAATGTAATGTATTAAATAAATAATAAAAAATAATTTTAAACGCCATAATGTGATAAATAAATTCTAAATAATATTCATAAGATTGAAAAGAATTTTTTAGATAAAAAATACATCATTCCTTAATTGAATTGGAATGTTTCAAATGAAGTAACAAAACAAATATGTAGGTAGGTATATAAAAACGTTACAAAAATTATCGCTCATTCATACTGAAGTGTATGCTTTAATATTTTATTTAATTGATTCTCAATATTAATCAGTAATTATAAACACTAGAATAATTTGAACACAAATTTTTAATTAGAAATTTATATTTTCGCACAAAAGATAAATTGTAAATTGTCTATTTGACATGTTGCTTGTAATGTTGCCAGTCCAAAGCAACGTAAGCTGTATTGTTTATCAAATCATAAGTGCGTTAAAAATAAATATCACTAATAATAAGACGAAGCATATTATTACCAGGCAGATGCTGGATGCAACAAACAGAGGACAGGGTGCGATGGCGCTCATTGGGGCTGCCTATGTCCAGCAGGGGACTGAGATAGTTTGACGATGATGACGATATT
>DWME01000608.1:0-31458 GCA_018244795.1 Parelbella ahira ahira
TAAAATATTACTGCCTCGTTGGTCGAGTGGTTGCAAGCGCGACTGGCGATCGGGAAGTTCTGGGTTCAAATCCCGGGTTTTGCTATTGAATTTTTCTTATATACTACCTTAAGTAGTGACTCGGAGTCTGAATGTGTGCCCGGTGTATGGTAATAGGCTTATCACTTATTCCACGGGTCGTAAAATGTAACTAGTGAAACGTGGGGTTGTACTACACTCCCCTGTCTACCCCTTCGGGGGATCAAATTCATTGTTTTGTGTTGTGTGTAAAAGCCGTAAAAGGTAAATAAAAATTATTTCTCTTTTACGAACTAATATCACCAACACCAATTAATAGCATTGAACATTTCACTAAAGATAATAAAAGATTTGTGCACAGTAAAAATCAAAATAATTAATAATGTGCTTATTTCTGTCAAATATCTTCTGAATTATTGATATTTTGTTTTAAGAAGACAGGGCGCGATGGCGCCCATTCGGGGAGGCTTATGTTCAGCAGTGGACTGAGATAGGCTGATCATGATGATGATGATGCTGTTTTAAAAATTTTACTACGGGAGCTATTTTTCGATTACTAAGAGCCGTTATCTTGCTTTTAGTAATAATCTCTATTCCGTTTCTTTCTTACTACTTACTACTTACTTTGTAATTGAATGGTTTTGCAATGTCATTAAATAAAGTACCTATTTGATGAACCCTTTTCGATCTAACGGGGTGTCTGTATAAAAGGCTATAAAAACGTAATTTTCCACATGGTTTGTCTTTCATTTGAAAGTTTAAATTGTTTAATAACAGTTCTTATATTTATTGATGCCTTTGTTTTATGCTAACAAAAAGCCATTTTCATTGATTGATTAAGTTTTTCTATTGGCGTCGTTATTTGATATTTACTCATATGTCTGTTATTTTTGTACAACATTAACAAACATGGTTCTTTTATTACAGTTGATTAACCATCGTTTGGAATCGTTATCTCGGAGTGTTTCTGTACAGTTTTGTACCTTAAGTATTATTCAGTAGTGTTTATATAGTCTTTGGGTATTTACTCTGTGTTATAAATGTATCTAAATGCCAATCGAAGGACAAAAAAATAACCTGCTTGGAATTTCGAGGCAAATACGTAGGTGTTTTGCTGGTAGGCAGTAGCCACGCGTGATGTGACTGATTCACTCCAAATGCGCTCTGGGACATTCATCACTGGGTTTTTCAGATTACGTTATACAATTTACAAGAAAGTTTGAACGATTTGCATGATCCTGAATAGAAATATCATTTTAAACATTTTTATCGTTTTAATCTCGGCAGGTCTACAAAACAATATTTTATTGAGTAAAATTGTTCAATGATTATTTCAAATACGGAGCAGAATAAACGGTATAAATGAGTAATAACACGATTTACAATGACCTGCAGGTATTTGATATTTACCAGACCGTATATGTTATTTGGCGATGTTATCTGATGAAAGAGCGAATGTTAGCAATGAACAGCGAGAAACAGCCAGCCCGGTACTTGACAAAGCGTAACGAGTGCCTGTTTATTTAATCATTAAGTAAACAGTTTTATTGAAATGGTACTTACGCGAAACCATTAATTGCATAGTCGTTAACGTCAGCAGCTACATTGACAATGAATAACGTCAAGATCGTATAAATGGACAGATTTTTGAAAGCCAGTTGTAGTTGCATCGTAAATGGTGCAATTAATTATAAATAGTGTGCATTAACGGAACAGTTCGGGACACGTCACGTCAAGTTAACTTGACATTGAAAGCAAGGAAATACGCCGAGGTCATTGCCAAAGCCGAATTCCATAACAGTGTGTTGAGGTCACATCCTTGCATAAGCAATATCACACTTTAACCATAAATGAAGTTCTAAGCTATACGCTTTAAAATATTGAGATTTCGTTAATTTTTTTATTTATTATACCCAAAATAATGATATAATTATAAAACAGCAATTTACGTTCACTGTACCTACACCTGAGTATTTTTAAAAAGTCGCCTCAAGGAACCGTTAAAAAGAGATAATAAGAACGTAACAAGCTTACAATGTTTGTAGATGAAATAGTTTTACTGAAAATATCTGCTTACATAAATTCTTACAATTCTTATAAGTTAAAATTATTCGTATGACAAGATAACATCAGAAAACAATAGTTAATAGCGTAAGTAGCATAGTTAAATAAATTTAACTGAATTTATTAAAATTGTAGTGTTGTATCAAATTGATCACTGTCTAAGGGAGACGGTTGCCGATTGAAACCTGGTAATCTTCATGCCAGTGTTTGTTTTGTGTCATTATCATACTCTAGGTACATTACGAAATAGGCAGAGAGCACCGAGTGCCAAATGTGTTATTTATATTTTATCCTCCAGACTTATCCTCACAGACCTGACGTAGTCTTTCAACTTTTATCACTATCTTTGAACACGCACGCTGTCTTCGGAGGCTTTTTAGAAGTAACATAAAACGTATTGTAATGTGAACAGTAGAGGTAGGTACTTTTATTGAGAATAATGAATTATTGGATAAACAATATATAAATTAAGTTTCTCGTATTTTAAAAGTCATTCATTATTTTTCCTATAGGTAATTAATATTTCCCATCAAATTGGTTGTCCTGTCAATTTAAAAACTATATCCTCTTACGTATTGAAATTTATTCTGTTATTATTTCTTGCCATTTACAAGTGGTTAGTAGGTATAGAAAACCTAAATAAAATAAGTATATTCACATCTTAGTGAATGGCTCGTGTTGTTAATAACAATTGATTTGATTAATCAAATGCCTAGTTTTTAAAGTATAAATATCTACGCATAATATTACAGGGTACATACAGGGTACATACAGGGTATAAGTAGGTATTTAATGACATCTTGTAAATACCTGTTTTATTTATTATAGCTCTGTCCCGCGGTTTTATACAGGTATAATTTAAAAGAAATCACAAATAGATAATTTATAGTACGGCAGCAACAAAAATGATATTTTTTCCTGTCATACATATTCGTTTTCGTCGCATCGCACCGTACCACGCTATACCCAAGCGCATACAAATATCTATATTCATGGTTATCTAACATTTGTAGCACCACTCTAGGTACCCTATAGCATTTCTCTAGAATCTTCCTACAATATACAACAATATTTTTTCATATCCGACAAGGTGATTTCGAGATTAGTGCAAACAAATAAACTAGACATTTTATTAGATCAATATAGATATCTATAAATGCACAGTCCACGAATACCCATTTTACATTTATAATACCAGTTTTTTACCAAGAAGAGGTAAAGCTACACTGCATGCTGGAGGACTCTATAAGGGCGAGGAAGAACTATCGAAAAGGTGTGGTTGCGAGATAGATCATAGAGACATTGAACAATTTATAAAATCGTATAAATTACGTTTGCCTCGTATTGGTAACTAAACATGAATAACTATTTTATTTACTGATTAAATTTGTACTTCATATTTCGACATCTTAAAACAACAATGGTTTTTTAACACATGGTTAATTTGTAAGAGGACATAATATGTTTGAGAAGCTGTTTTATACATACAACAAGATGCTGCAAGGAACAGGAAATAGAAGTGAAGCGCAATAAAACTAAAATAAAACATTTATCTGGAGCCAGCCAATAGGTATAGGTATTGTTTTTGCTGTCTTTATTATAATCGCGATCATGAATTGCAGGTGTGACAAGTTCACAGCAATTCGTTTAATTTATACGATCATTGTGCGTGCACACCGGACGGCCTTCGGGGCCCTATATCAATCGTTACGCCCTTACTCTTTCATTTTAATTCCATAGAATTACCGACGTTTATTGAACGTTGTGATCCGATCACCGGACGTTCCAATATTTTGTAATTAAAGTGTTTCCGCTCAAATGACATTTTCTTAATGTTGTCGCCTTTATTTTGTGAATACAATTTTTTTGCATTAGCGTAAATAAAGTCTTAATATACCTATGTACTTTAAAACATTAACGTATTATTATGACAGTATAAAAAATTTGCTTGTTTTACGTTGCATTTGATTGTAGTTCTTTATGTGGATTAGAAGCCATTAGACCGGTCATAAAATTTCTGGTTATTTAGAATAAGTGCGCCATTGTGAGTTCAAACTTTTTTTAACCGAATGAAATAAATAGCACGTCAAAAACGGTACCGTTAAATAAGCCTAAGATATATCTATATAAACATATCTAACAGTCTCTGCCATATTATCAGACATTGGATGCGATGCTGACACGGCAACGAAAAGCTTGGTATTTTTGTCAGTAATATACTTTATAGAGATTTATTAAAACACCAGAACCTGTTAAAATAAAGTTTGTAGGCGGATATCGTAATTGGGCAGTCTTTCAGTGTATGCTAGTTCGATCCTTAACCAGCATCGACTTGAACAATATACAAACATTATTCAGTTCCTACATCGGGTTCGTGTATCAGAATTGAAAGTGTCTCATTATTATTTTTGTAATACTACCACTTGTCTAAATATTTAACTGCTTAACCAAGGACAGTGGACCATTTATTGCACTGATTTACATCGTAAGAATTTTTATGCAGGCCACACTAACCATTTTTGTACAAAAATCGTGATCTTAGATATGCAAAATTATACTCACTAAGAATTTTTGCTCATTAAACGTAACAAAGACAACAAAACTTTGGTTTATTTAAATGTTATTGTGGGGCAAAACGTTCGTCTAATTTTCTGAAAATTACACAAATTTATGTTCCTTTAATTTTTGCTGAGCAGAAGTAGCGTACAATGCGGAAAATCTAGAGTAGGTACTAACCGCTTGCTCCAATACAATTTGGTGGACATAGCCTCGTGAATGCAACTTTTTATAGCATAGCAAATAGGATAACTGGACAACCAAACCTAACTGTGGAGGATCGCCACGGATCCAGTCGATGTGGTTGAAATCTTAATAATCGGCGAATGGTCCCATGAAGAAAGGGCGACACAGGCACCAGGTTAAATTGTTCTTCTGAGCACTCTCCATTGTAAAGTCGGTAAATGACGCAGAGAACAAAAATAATGTAAAAAAAATATTTTCAGAGCATAATGCGGTAATATAAGTATGTATACAATTATAATTATGGATACATTTCAGAAAAGTAAAAAAACAATATTTATCAAACAGTGGAAAAGACCACAGCTACGAATACAATGATCTAGTTTTTATTATTACGAAGCACTTTTTACGGCCGGCGATCGCTCGGGAGGTCTTATCTTAAGGTCACCGGACACCCTACGAAGAATTTGATTTACTAAATTACAATCTGATAACTTTCGAATGAAGTTGCAAATACGCTGCTATTACGTAAGTCAACTTGTTCCCTGCTGCTGCCTGCAGTTGCGATTTGTAAATTATCAGAAATATCTTGACTAGCAGCTGAAGTCATTTCAGTCCAGTTACACAATTAGGTAGCAACAGAACGCACGACCTTTTCAATGCTGCATATTTTTGAGAGACATTAAAATATTGATCGCTCCATGGCGTCGCATCCAGAGTCCTCGATACAGATCAATTTAGCAGTAAGTACACTCTTTGTCTTTATTATCTTTATAAGGTCTGCGCCGACCGTACAGGGCAAGGCGGGAAAACCAGTTCTGATTTACCAGATCGTGCGGTATTTTAAACTTGAATACAAATAAATTGCACGATGATAGCGAACTTGAGACCACAAAGAAAATCCCATATGTTGCTGGGCTGGCATGTAGAACGCGTGTACTCACTTACTTATTCGGGAGGATTCGGTCGCTCTTAGTTTTCTGTTTCAGTGATTTAGTAAGCAAATTTCATTATTTATTATCGGTATTTTGTAATTGAATTAAACATAATCAATGTTACGTATGAAATATTCGATAGCTGTCTCGTTGACGATACACTTCAGTTAAATGCATCGTTACCGGCTCAGAGACCAGTTTTTAATTGTTTCTATTAACTTGTACTTACTTATATAATTAATTGTGGTTACTATTGCTTTAAGTAACATCTACGTAATTTATAGAAGGAGTGAATGATGTAATAAAATGCCATTACTAGAATAAGTTGATTATCTTAAGTGTTTGTCAGAAAAAAATTGTTGATCTTGCTCCCTGTACTTCAAACCGGTAACATAGCGATCTAAAATATCTTAATTACAAAAATGAGAACGAAAATGATTGAGGCCATTACATAAAAACATCAGGAAGTATCTGCCTAGACCCGTTTCGCCCTCAACACAATTTGAAACGTCGTTCGTATAAATCCTTAAAGATTACAATGACATTTATAACTTTTGTGTTTTATTTTTCTGACATGCTTGTAAAGTACCTATATTTTATTAAATATGGTTTAAACAAGTCTTTAAGGCTAGTCCCGTGTATGTCACTAATTATAGAACAAAAATTTTGTTTATAAGATTCAGTAAAATTGCTCAGTATTTGTGTTTGTAATTTGTAATTTATTTACTATTCTAAGATTTCAGTATCTGAAACGAATAGTATGTAAGCAAAAACGATTCTCTCGCGGTCTACTTTTAAAAAGGTATTAAATTATTAAATATGTTGACCTCGTTACACAATTTTTTGTTTAAGGTCAATTTGGAAATAGTTTGTAGTATTTTAGTATCACAGCCTTACAATAAAATAGTATACAGAAATGCTTAGAAAGATTCAGAATGTAATTAATTTAATAAATACCATAAGAATTCTCTGTACTAATTAATTAATCTTACATTTATTACTATATTATCACGCCAGGTCGTTTACGGAATAGGCAGAGATCATGGAGTGTCAAATAAATCCATCCTTACATATCTGACGTAGGGCTGCAATAAGAGGATATAATTAATATAATAACACGAAATTATTTTATTGTTGCTGTAATTAAGATATTTCTTATTGAGTGCTTGGACTTTAGAATTTCCTAGCGTGCACTGGGCTGACGAAGGTCAATAAGACTACAAAGTGAGCGATGTGGGCGTATCGGAACTGGGGCCTACCCGCTGCCAGCGGATTGCTGCTTAATAACTACCAATATATTCTATTGTACGTGACTGTTTTAAACATTTCTGCCTTTCTAAAGAAGCTGTGCGAAATATATTTTAATCTCAACTAAATAGTTAGTATATTGTTATACACGTATTACTCGCACTTCTTAGATAACGATGAAAGTAGAACAAGTTTGTCAGGTAAGTAAGGGTTAGGATATCTGGGTCTCGGTACTCTCTGCCTACCCCTTAAGAGACTTAGAGTGACGATATAATAATAATAAAATAAAAAATATTTAGTACCGTCTTGAATGTGTCTTTTGACGCTCTTTCGGGATATGATATTTAGTTTTAAGATACCTAATGATAGCACAAACAAAAGGATGTTTTAATTTAATTAATATTATTAATTTAAATAAAATTAATAATACAATTTAAATTAAATTATAATATTATTTTTATGATTTTTATAATATTATTTATAAAATACGTTTCATGCCTGTTTATGTCAAACCCCTATACCAACTTATATTTTTACAGTAAAGTGATCTACTTATAATTTAATAATATTAATGACATGATGTATATTACCCATACCAGAATACAAATCCATTGAAAGAAGATCCTCATCTCGTCACAGAACAACGTATTCAGCACTGGTACAGCTGATCGAACTACTGTATTGATAAGGACATGTCCACTTTATCAGGAATTATTATCAAAAACAACATTTCGATAAAATCTTTTTGATGACTTTGAATTTTTTACAGTTGTATTTCTATTACTAAGCGGCCCTCGAGTCACAGTGTAAGACTAAGCGAGCTCCTCTAGTTCTCTATTCGAAATTCGAATTGGAAAAAGCGATTCACTTCTAGTACACGTGTGCCGTGCGCGCGCGCTGCGTTTGACTACGCGACCGGCCGCTGCTACTGACCTTCCCAATTAATAAGTTAATTTATGAAATGCACTTTCTTACGGTGCAATGACGCTCTTGTTATATATACATATGTACGAGCCTCGTCACTGCACCATCTGTACCGTAGACGTGCTCTCGCTCAATGCTCACAAAGAAAGACAAACGCTATTGCTTCCTGTTTAGGTACTCATTAAAAAAAATAAGTTGTTGAAAATATTATTTATTGTTTTGTTTGTAGTCTATTGAAGTTAAAAAGAGATAACGAATGGAATACCGATTTAACTCTTCTTCTTTTAAATCAAAGAATAGAGAGAAATATGGTTAGTTGATTAACAATAATAGTGACGGCCAGCGTGATTATGAATTATTAACAAATGTAAAATAAAGATTTTATTTAATGTCCGTAATAAGGGTCATATCCGTGCTGCGGCGCTTGAGGCTCGTATTGCGGATATTGGGGATAGTATGCTTGATGCTGAAACATAATTAAAAAACATAAATAGGTATGTGGTTTCAAATAAGATTCATTGAGGTTATCTAGAACTTTACTATTAGTGCATACCTTACAACAGAATGTACTTAGCAAAAATGTAATATTATAAATTATGTTTTAATAGAAAAATTAAGGCAACATTTAAAATGTACACGACTATTGTTTAATTAAAAATACACCATTTTAATCTATAACAATTTTTTAAAGTTCTTTGTTGTTGTTGCGGTCTAACTAGATTATAATATTGTCTCATATACATAAGTACAAGATTTTATTAAACAAAAAATATTCGATAAAACATAGCTATAAATATAGTGTCATCATTATCATTATCAACCTTGTATGACGGTTGGGCGCTGATCTCCTCACAGAATACAAAGGCTGAATGACATAGTCTGCCACGCTGGTCAAGTGCTAGTGATATTGAAATTTTGCTTACCGTTTGTTACAAAATATTGTCTTTTTAGATTATGTATTGCATACTGACCTGATCATACGCGACGTGTGTTGGTTTCTTTTTGTCTCCAATATCGTGTTGATGTTTCTTAGCTGGCAAATGATTCATAAATAAATCCTTCAGCTTCAATTTAATGGACAGCAAATTTGAAACTAAAGCCTTATTGAAAGCTCTCAGCTCTGCCAGTTTAGCCTTGATGACCCAGACACCGTCCTTCAACATGTCCATCTTGCCAAGCTCCAAGTCTTCATCTTCATGCTCCTCGTGGTCGTATGGCGGTGTTTCAAATACCGCCCTGAACAGCTGTTGATCATCTTCATCTAAATCCGTGTATCGAGGTTTCGATATGGCTGGAATAAATATTGAAGAATAATTAAAAAAAAACTCCATTATACCATCTCATTACCCTTTTATCGTTTCACAACTAAAGAGAGATATCCTCTGTTTGAGAAATGTTAAATTTATATTGTACCACGCGTGTCAACAATAGGTTAACATAATGTATTTTACACTTCTTAGAGGGCATTAAGGAGAGCCCAGAAGCAAGTTTCCTCATGTTATTCTTAACCGCAAAGAATTTAAAATTTAAATGCCACATAACATTGTACAAGTTAGACATGCGTGCCAAATACGAAAGTTGATTCTTATATAAATCTTGATAAATAAGTAGCAAACTATCTTACTAAACATTTATGATGGACCCATGTTCAATCTAAAAGCAGGATAAAAATGGGTTTCTAGATTTCTTTACCTCAAAATATATTCAAGACTTAAATTAGGTATTACTTGGAAAAGTGACTGAATGAATAAAATGACAAAGCAGCTAGTCGCTTACAATGATTGAATATCTCATCAAGATTTTAGTTATTATTTTTAATATCGCAATTAATTTAAATACTGACCTGGAGTTAGAAGACAAAGGGAAAACACGAGTAGCAACATTTTACTTGTGATAATCATGATTTTGTATAATTTTTAGGCTTTCAAACTTCTTTCAAATTCAATGGCAGAACTCGTTAACCATACCTTTCAACGTTAGCTAATATGTCGGTATTTGAAAAACAAAAAAATTACAATCTTAGTGATTTTCTACGTTCCTTTGTTTCAAATTAGGCATGTAAATCAATTCTGTAAATATGTTAGATATATATTTTTCGATATTTATGATTTTAATATTGAAGAAAAATAATATTAAATTTTCTTTGAACTTTTTTACACTACTAAAATAAATGTGTTTTGATAAATAATGCCGATGTATCAATTTAAACCGTATGGAGGCACTGGTCGCACTGAGCAATGTAAGTAGGTATATCTACATTTGGCTTGTGCCGTGTCGACTTGGGAGGAATAAAACTGCTGTGACTTTAGAGTGTAGGAATTTAATCATTGTTAAATAAATATATTAAGCACTTAATCATAGTGAACACAATCTTGATATGTGTGAGTTGTACTTATGTCAACATCGGCCCTTTCACCGTTGTGCTGTTTGATAAGGGTATATTCTCAGAATGAGAAGGGTTAAGGCTATCGATTACGACTTATGTATGTATACGACGCCAGTATGAAAATCGGTAAGGTTTGTGGGCTCCGTCGGGATGTTTTCCTTCACCATCACAACAAGTGATGTTTAATCTTATATCCTCTTATGGTACTTAATACTAACATTGCACAACATACTATATTATACAAAACGTTTAGAAAAAGCGGTTTTCTGCGGGTCAGCGAAGCAGCTTGAGCAAATAATGCACATTTTATTTCTACGATAATATATGATTGATTATTTGCGTTATTTCTATTTTAAGATGAGACCGAATACATTTATCAGTACAATAATAGATAAGTTCTAATTGTAACACCTACATTACAGTAACTAATATAAATTATTCTATTAAAAATATCCTTGTAAAATTATGCCGTTTGTTGCTAGAAACGATTTCTTATTTACACTAAATAGAGTACAGGAAGGCATATATTATAACAACAAGTTCAACCACAACACGTAGGCAAGTGTTATTTACCGAGTGGTGTATGAGAGATCGTTAAAGTATTACATTTACATGCAAAAGTATGAAATGTCCACAGGGCTTTATGAGCCTACCTACAGGACTCGAGGACGTAAGCTCGTCCTCACAAACCGCTTACAAGCGCTGTTTGCAACAAAGATTTTATGTTAATTACATTAATTATTTATTATTTTGGATCATTGAGATATTCTACTGTGATTTTATTCGTTCGCGTCGCGATTAATCGCGCGACTATCGTGAAGTAACTATTTAGTATAGAATTGCAGGATAATATTTTAGGTTAATCTACCTTTGATCTTGTACAGTTGAATATATACATTCTTAGTATAAGTGAATACAGACTTACATCGAACACTTGAATTTTGACATATTATTTTAGATTTTTTAACCAATTTTCAATTATCATAACTCGAAAACTAACAGCCACAGACACACGTGTTTTATTATATAAATGTAGTAATTAACAGTTTGTATATATGTTTGGTTTGTATGTAGCGACGTCCGCTCCCCCCAGTGCGCGGCCGGAGGCGACTAGAGGCGACTAGAAGCGGGCGCGGCGCCGCGACTGTCACAAGCCCGCGCGACTCTTGTACAGCTCGTCGTCCAGCTCGAAGGTGGGGTCAGCGTAGCCGGAGTCGTCATAGCGGAGCGAGCTGCGGGAAACACGTCATTACTAGCATATCGAACGGAGTGCTGCATCTAGTAGTGTACTTGACTGTTCAAGTTTATGACCCTTACTGCTTATTGTCGATGATAACTATCGATGTCTCGGCACCGAGTTCATTCGCTCAGTCATTGACTGCAAATATGAAGTAGTGATGGCGTAAGGCACGTTACCGGTCCGGAGTGCGGGTCCTGCAGCGCGAGGGCGGCGGCGAGCGCGAGGCGGCGCGCAGCAGCGCGGGGTCGTCGTAGCGCCGCGACACGACGGTGAAGTCGTGGTGCGCGTCTATGAGCTTCTGCAGCCGAGACACCATCTCGAAGTCTGACACCGATGCCGGCACCAGTATACCGAGCAATTTCGCGATAGAGTTTCTGCAACATTTTAATGGAATTTAAGATATCGTTAAACATTTATCAGTAAAGATATAATAACTGTTTAGCTGTATACTTATAACAATTCAATTAAATAATAATAGCGCGCGGATGGACGTATGTATGCCGAAAATTCTATCAATTAAGAAAATGCGTGTCTTACGTTTTTATGAGGTGAAAAGAAAACAAATCATTAATATGTATATATTGTTCACCTGACTCGACAAACAAAAATGAAGTGGATAGAATTATGTAATTGTATATTATGGTACTTGGCGTTTAATATATTAAATGGTATTTTTTATGTAAATGTTGACACACTTCAGATTCCACTGAATACAAACAAACATCTATGCATTTATAATTTGCCATACGCTAAGGAGATACAACTGCTGTTTTTGGCCCTTGCCTAAAGCTGGTCAATTGCGCCTCCCGTCGCTGGCACTCCGCGAGCGCTTCCTTGGTGCGCGCCAGGTCGTCCCTGAGCACGCCGAGCTGGTGCTCCGCGCTGGTGCGCTCCTGCTCGTACGTGTCGCCCGTCGCGCGCACCTGCTCCCTCAGTACGTTCACCTTGCGGTTGTATCTCGCTCGTAACAGTTCTGCCTCGTCCAGCTTCTTCTGAAGTTCCTCCACCTTACGCGCTCTTTCTAATGACGTTATCTGTCAAAAATTGGAAAATTAGTAAAATTTTTGTTAATCTTGTACTACACATTTTAGATTCGAGTTAATTGTGTAGTACTGCCTGCCTTTAAACAATAATAGAAACTATTAATATCTCTTTTCTTTTCAAGGGATTGTTATAGTCTTATAATAATCCTCTTTGTCTCTAGCGATTAAGGGCCCCAGACCACAGCACACGGACACTGCACTCACCGTACATTATACGTGTATCTTTCAATGAGATCACGGTTGAGTAAGAAAATTACTTTGACCTTGCAAATAAATTGTTCTAGTAAATCTACCTTACCGCAACATCTATATTTACGATCGATATTCGTGTAGGTAAGAGGTGGCGTAAACAAAGTAAACATGAATCCCGATCTCTTCGATATAATGCGACTTTTTTTTACTTTTACCTGTTTACCTTCGTCTGTTTGTCAGACTGTAATGTAAAGAGTGTATTGTGCAAGAGACTATAAGTCCATTGGAAACAGGATTTGCGTAATAGATCTCAGTTAATACGTACATGTTTTAGATCAAGGATGTAAACGTTACATATTAAACTTATAATGCTTGACTAAATTGATTGGTCACAAATAATACACATATCAGATCATCAGTCTTAATCCAGTGCTGGACATAAACCTCCCCCAAGGGGTTTTTGCCCATAATCCTCGTGCTGGCAATGCGGGTTAGGGATCGCAAAGCGTAACTTCTTGCATCAGCTACGCTGCTTCTCGTTGTACTTGGAACCCCTTACCAACTCTGGTCTATTTGATACGCGGAATTGAATAGTAACATAGCGATGAGAAGAGTCCTGTGAAACGCCGCCACATGACAGACAAGTGAAGCTACAGTATAGCTACCGTACCTTATATTCGGCGGCGTCGGCGAGCTGCGCGTTGAGGTCGCGGGCGAGCGCGCGCGCGTCGGCCAGCTGCGCGCTCAGCCTGTCGCACTGCCGGACCAGCTTCTTGCTGCGGCCCACCGCCTCGTCGCGCTCCGCCTGCAGCACCGCGCGGACCCGCGAGCTCTCCTCCTACACCACTCACGTTATCTTACACCCGTTATTTATATATTAATTATTTCCTTAAATTCCATTGTTACACCTTACATTATAGTTGTAACAAAGAGCGAACTTAATGCCTTTAGCATTTGTCGTCTACCTTCCTTGAATGATGAAAGTTTGTAGCATTTTGTGTGGAAATAATAAAATTTATATTTTTGTTTGTAAGTTTTCATCATAGCGTGTGTTATCACACCGGTAATCCCCGAAGGAGGAGGCAGAGAAGTAATATTATTAAAAATATGATTGTTAAAGTACCTATAGGTAATCCCTTTTTAAATCGTAAATTGTATTTGTTTATTGTAAGTATACCGACTCATTAGGAGCCTCAAATTTAATATTAGATAATATCTCTCTAGTATATTACACTATATTTACTCGTATCTGAAGGTACGTATGCCGTTTAGTCAGCATTATTTAAAATCGAAAACGCTCGATCGAAAATCTATTGAACCTTGTGTCCTAGTGAAACGCAACAGCCAAACTGGTACAACGCTATTATACAATCCTAGTTGTTCGTTCGCGATTTATCAGTGTTTATGTATGTATACCTACATTAACATACATATTTTTTGTTGCCTGTGACATATTGTTAACTTTGATCGATAGTTTTGTTTGAAATAGATACCAAGGATTAATAGATTCATTTAAAAACATGATAGATAGATTCATTTAAAATACATGGTGGATAGTTTTATTTAAAACACAATCAGACAAAGAATAGATAGATTCATTAAAAAGACAGGATGTCTTAGTATAACATGACTAAATACGTAACAAATGACCAGATGCCAGTTGTTATAAAACATTATACTTGTAATTATTATTAACCCTAAATCTATGGAGCCTTCACTATTTATAAAATATGATAAAGGTCTCGAATGCGTACCTGAACGCTCAACTTTCGGCGCAATAAATCTAAATGCAAGTCTTTTCTTTGCAGTTGCTCGCGCAGTATTCTTATTCGACGCTGAAGCTGGTACACCACGGCTGTCTGCAATTTTATTTATGATCAACGTAACTTCGAACAATGATAACCGACGAAACCGGCAAACTTATATGATCGTTAGTGATGACATATATTAAAAATAATTTATTTTACCTTGCACAGTTTTAATTCTGAAACATCACGACAGTACCATCAAGTAAGATGGAAACATTTCATTAGGATATATTTCATTTCTTATTAATACAGGGTCGGAAATGAATTGTATGGTAACAGTCGGAATGTTGAGCGGTCTAATTAAAGTAAGTATACCTACTATTTTATTTTTGTCATTAAGGCTAAAGTTGTGAAAAGCAACATTACTTGGCACTGCATAGTTTATCCATGTTTTCTGCACTCTAACATTTCTAACGTCTACTAGTTATTTACCCTTCATCTTTTGTTGCAAGTGTTCATATATAACCATCTCTGATTGTGACATTTTCGTAATTGACGACGCAATGTGCAGCATTTTAATCAAACTATTTCGATTCTAATTAAAAAAACTAGTGTAGGTACATTTATCGTTATTATTATGTCATTATATGATACCATTAGTGGTATTTAAATGATACAATTGTGGTGATAAAATGATGTTAGGTGTTTAATTACAATTAAATGATCTTCAAGCATCGTTATGCCATGCTTATATGTCTCCTACCATGCACTCGGTGGCCGATATTGTAATTATAAAGTGGAGTTCGTAATATCCATTAGATGTTTAAATATGATTGTTTATGTAAGCACGACCAACTCGTACACCTACGTCATTACTGCCATGCCAATTTGCTAAAACAATGGTATACATTAGCTTACTTCTTTTAAATACGGTAAGTCATGGAAAGACCGTTCCCTGCGCAGTCTCGGTAGCGTGCCATAGTATCCGTAATATAGGAGCTATATAAAATACATATTACATTAAAATATATGTAACAATTTAGATAATAGGCCTATCACTACCACAAGCTGTCAGCTGACCAGTACTGATTGAACAGTACGTTTTTGTTGACTCGTCTACAAAAGCTTATAATATGTCGATCGGCCATTTTAATAAATGACAATCGCTGTGTCTTTAATATTCCATTTACGAAGGCTAAGTAGTTGTGTTCGCTGGATATCTTTGTATGCTGTATGTAAATTTATGATATATTTATACATCGACAATAGTCTGATAATCAAATAAATTGTGCAAAAGTTTTGTCTTTTTTATATTTATTATTTTGAATAAGTCAATTTTATTACTTTCACGATATTTCAGCATTGAGATTTATGTTTCGGCGGGTATAAAAAATAGTAGCCATAGCGACATATTCGAATTGTATGAAACAAAAATTGCTCGACATGTAGATATACATAATATGCGGCATGATCTTTCTCTTCCGGGTTCGGACACTTGCGCACTGACCTTGTCTACTATTTTATCGCTCTCGAGCCTCGCCAGTTGCTCGGCGCGGTGTATGATGGAGTCGGTGTGTAGCTCTATGCCGATATCCTGGGTCAACTCATCCATATTAAGCGTGCGGCTCAATCGCTCGAGGAATGCCACGAACTGGTGTCAACAGTAATACATTCTGTTATAAAACTGGTCGCGCTGTGCGGTGCTTTTCCATACCTATTTACGTGTGCTGAACTTAAATATTATTTTATTAAATATATTATTAGAAAGCATCTTTAATTATTGAAGTATCTAGAAGGAAAAAGACGAAAACTCGCACCGCTATTTAACGCACTATAGTTCCTTTAGCTTAAATATTATTACTTTTCTGCTAGGTACGTACGTTAGCTTTGTCTTTACGCAGCCCGTCTCGAGACACTTCTAATGCGTTGAGTTCGGTTTCCAGTTTGTGGACTTTACTTTCGAGCATGTTGCGTTCGTCCTCGAGGATCCGGACGCGGGTGCTCACTTGGTCGTGCATATGCGCCGTTCTGCTGAGCTGCTGAGACTCCATTCCCAACTTTTCCCGTAATGCCTCCAATTGCTAGAAAATTAGAGATTACGATGAACATAAAAGAGCTCCAAAAGATTTTCAAATGAAGTCTTAAATACTGTTTCAAAAATTGGTTTAAAGGAATATATGAGTGATTATTGAGAGAATTCAAAAAATAACTCAATATGTTATCTCAAAATCTACATGGTGACTACAAACAGCTTAACGTTCACTGATATCGTTTAATACATATGATGATGTCGCTTAAGACATTTTAAACAAACCCTTTTTAAACGCAAATGAGCGTTTTATTTTAAGATAGGTATCTGGTATTGTTTCATTAGTGGTTCATATTTTACAGAAACAAGTACCTACATGAATACAGATAATCTTGTGAAAAAATTAGTATCAATACACAAAAAAGTCTCATACTAAGGTTAAAATCCATAGTATACCACAGTTTTGTCCTTGTTGTCGCCTAGAATTTCTCGAATTCTATCCTTGATGGTGCTTTCGTGCGCTTCGACAAACCTCGTTGGCAAACTGAGCAGAATAGCAATAGATTCCATCGTATTCCGAAATTCAGTTTGTAACCTTTGGTATTTCTCATCTCGATGTCGTAAATCTTCTGCAACGCAATATAATAATGCCTACATATAAGTAAATCGGTGAACCGAACTTAAAACTTTTGCAAGTAAGTAGATGTAAGAACAAATACGAGTAACTAGTGTAAATACTTCAGTAGGACTACTATTTCACACTAATTTTAGTAGTTACCCGTTAAAACACACTTGGAATGAGACGGTATAGGCGCATTATTGAGAAGAAAACAAATAATATTCTTATAGCCTTTGCATACCTTTGAGTTGTATAATCATTGATTCGTTTTGGTTCACGTTATCCGTCACGACATTTAGATTTTTCGTGCAGTGCGATAATTTTTCTCTCGCTTCGTGTAGTTCTCGTTCGAATACTCTGTTTGATACTGCCAATGATTCTTTATCTTGTTTTAATCTCTCGATATCCAGGAGTTGAGCAGAAAGTTGCCGCTGAAGAATATCTTTGTCTGAATTAGCTCTTTCTAATGCGTCTCTACAACTTCTGAGATCTTGTTCAATTGTAGATAAGTTTTCAGTCGTATTTAAACACTTATTTTTTAGTCTTGTTATGTCTTGTACAAGTTCTGCAGCTTTTATTATAAGACTTTCTGGGGAATGGGTATGGGTGGTATCACAAAAATCTGTTTCCAAAGCTGCAGATAAACGTCTAATAAGATCGTGAAACTGGCAGCGAGCATTTTCTTTTTGTTGTTCTTCATTGTGACACTCTATTTCGAGAGACCTTAACTTTTTCTCCAAGTCTTTAATTTTCTCCTCATAATAACGATTATCGCGTTGTAATGTTTGCACCGTAAGATCGCTTCGTCCTTGTGAAGCTAGGAGATTTCTGTGTATTTCTTCAAGATCTTGAATTTTCTTCTTAAGAGACGAAATGATAGCATTTTGCCGTGCATTTTGTTCACGAAGATGGTCGATCTCCACCTGCTGTTCTAATATCCTTTGGTCGCGAGACAACATTTGGTTTTTTAAGTCACTGTTCTGCAATAAGTCTTTTAATGCTTAGATAATTAATTCATGGGATATATTCATATATTTAAGGCAAAAATTATACTTATTGTACATTGAACGCACTTCCGAAATTAACTTGTCTCGTTTGTACTGCAGACCCGCTAAGTCACTTCTTAAAGAGGTAATTATGTCAGTACCAACATCTGACTCCATCTGTAAAATCCGATAAATAAAGTTGACTTCTAAATAATATTGACATATATTACCCCGATTACTTACAAAGCTCCATTGCAGCTTATATAACGTGTACACTACGAGGATATTGATAAGATACTAGGGGAAGCCGGAGTACCTACTGTGCCATGCAAAATACGACTAGTCAACGGTAAAAAGGCATTTCCCGATTTAAGTGTAGCGTGATAGGGGTGAGCGTGCTGCAAGTCACGATATCTTCCTATTTACGGATCCGGGTAAAACAGCTACGCAAGAAAAGTTTGTACCTATTTTACATAAATAAAGCAGCATTTTCTAATGACTGCTAAATGTTATTGATTAACTTTTAAAAATGCGGTCGCTGTTTTTATGATAGGTATAGATTCCTGCTAATATTTCGGTGACGCACGAAGTATATTCATAGTTATGAAAAATATTATGTTTTTTTAATACTTATAGGTACTTACTCTTTTAATTGTACGCTTACCTGTGTAGTAGCTATTATGGGTACCTATATACAAGAACACAAGCGCATAAACAACCCGAGATATATAAATGTATTAGGTAATTCAACGTTCACCGAGCTTGGCTTGTCGGGAATTGAACCGGGATCCCTCAGTACCCTGGCACAAACAGTTGAGCCGAGTGGATGTAATATGTATATATGTACCTAGATGCACATAAATCATTCATGAATAGTGATGTTTGAGAACGTTTAACATAGAAATTTTCGTTCGTATAACGTTATGTTCATGTAAATGTGATTTAATTTTTTTTGCTGTCATCTTTGAATATATATTTTACTAAGAAACTTAATTTTTTGAGTCACATTTATTATAGTCCAAACATTCGCAAAAATGTCCTACTATTTAAGAAATACAAAATTTTAAAACAGAATAAAACAGGGTACAAATAGATTTTGACTTTTAAACACAGGGCAGGTGTAAGTGGTTGCGGCCTGCAAGTACCTCGGAACAAGCATTTCGTGTGAACGCACCGTTATATCCAGCGAAGTCCGTGCGAGGTACGGAATTGAAAAATGCTTCAACAAGATAAATATGTACAGTCAGCTCTAATATATGTATAAATAAGCACAACATGTATTTTACCCATCTACTGATACTTTCTTAATGTATTAATAAAATATCGGGTAGTCGCTGCGAGAATGTTAATTTCATAAATATGTTTGATTAATAAAGTATGAGAGGTAAAGAAAAGTATAAAAAAATATCTTTATGTGATACATTTAATAAATTACATTTTTTGAAGCATCTACATATTTAGCATTAATAAAAATTATGTCATCAATAATCGCAAAATTTAGAGCTGAAACTAATTACATATACATAGTCCTATACTATAATTGCTTTAAATTGCAAGTCTAAAAGTATATTAAAATCCTTAATTTGGAAGCCATATGTACTGTAACCTACTATGAATATACAAAACTTTTTATAATGAGCACACAAATATTGTATTTCATCTTTAGCACCTATTTATCATTACATATTGAGTACTGACTGCATCAGGTACCTTTATTGGCATAACAAAATTTTCAAATTTACTATATTTACCTTAAAATAAAACAGAAAGAGTGTACCTATTATTTTTGATGTCTTAATTGTTCCAAAAGCTATGCGACAAAAATATTATTGAGGATAAGATATGCATCTAATATGTATATTTGCTATGGAGTGTGGACCAATCTCTTCGAAGGGATTACTTACATACGTACTGACATTGAAAATATTAAAACTTACTTCTGTGGGGCTTTTACGTAGAACTTCGTAGATTTGCCAATCCTCTTTTTCGTCTTTGCTTTTCTCTTCTGCCATCACGAAGCTTCTGATAATCTAGGGAATAATATAGGGGTAGTTGTTTTTGTATTACGAATTTATTTACTATTCTACTTTCTTAAAGACGTTTCACTGGCCTCTACGTTGCTACGCGCCGTGAACCGTAAACAAGAAAATCGATTTTCATAACACATCCAGTCAGTTTGTTCGTTACTAAAACCTTAAACAATGCCGTAGAAGTAAAGAAAAAAAGAAAGGACCACTTCGTCATAGTTAATTCTGTCTGAATATATGAGGGCAGTCACAAAGACAAAACACCACTGCACGTTGCACGACAATTTTAAAGACCGTTTTGTAATCTATATGTAGGTACATGGTGCTTGGTTATAGTTTGACGACAGTTGACATTCCGATATGGTCGGAGTTAGCTGCATTGTAAACAAATCATTGATTTTATATACCAATTTTTTATGTTCAATATGCGAAATTTTTGCCACCCAAGGGAAGTAGCCCACGGCGACTTTTTGCAGCCACACAGTATTTTCGTGAAGGCACGACTGCGTCGCTACTCTTGGATCGCTCTAATAGTCGCATCTGCAACGCGTGACAGACGTGATGCAGTATGGCCACTAACGCACGACTGCTTTATGCAGTGTATCGATGCTATTAAGAGCAGGTATAGGACTCGCGACTGAGTCCTCGCGCGATTTTGTAAACAATTTTGCTGTAATAAGGGGTTACTACTCTAAACATAGCAAAAATTGAAGACATGTATTCTTATTCAAAGAATTAACACGTAGATATAAATTGTAAAATGTCCTTTAGCAGTACAAACCTTATTGTCTCTTCTTTCCATAAAGTTAACGAACGTAAATAATAATTTCTGTGAAGCGATTAATTACACGTTACTTACGGTTTTTTTTTGCAAGTAGTAGATAAAAAAAAAACAAAAATAGTATATTCAAAATTTTTATTCATCTTTATCTTAATAATAGAAAACAATCGACACCGACTAAGGCCGAACATAAAAAAATAATTCTGTCGTTCTGTTGAGAAGGATCGCTGGACAGCAGAAGAACGGAAATTACGAAGGACTGCTTCTCATATCTTCGTTGAATACATGGCCACGATTTCCTGTTCCTTCTATTAAAATCACTTTCAAAACGTGTTTTCAAAAATATAGAACAATCATATGCTTCCTTAGTAGCTACTGATCCTGCCTCTCATAAGTCTCTTCATAGTACACAGACTTAAAACTAATATAAGAAATACAAATCTTAGGAGTGATACATATTTTCTCGTATTATGGACTTGCATCAGATCCAAATCTTGCATTATCACAATGGCAGCTAACATTTTTATAACCTAAATACGTATATCAATGGGAAAAAAATACAATTATCATCATAAACACCTTCATCATGTTATGTTCGTCTTCCATCCATTAGGAAGTCCACTGTTGGATATAGATTTATTTATATATTTATTTATGTCTTATGTGTTACGTGTAGTGGTGTTAGATATTAACTACATATTTTAATTATTTTTCTGTCAACAAATATATAAAAGTGTGTTTCCGGTACAGGCCACGCGTAACACGCGGCGGAGACTAATAAAATAATGGGTGGAAGGAGAACAACAAGCGACTAAATGTAGTCAAACGGTGGTATGTTTCTTAAATTAGCAGATACAATAGATAACAAATACAAAACGTAACATAATAACTAATGGTTCACCGGAGAACGTCGTAGTCAAAGGGTGTCCCGGATCACAAGTTACACGAGCACAAGGCTCATCAGATATGAGAGTAAAGAGAAGGATGATAACAAAATGCGGTGCGGTGCGGTGGTTAGAGGAAGTAGAGCGTCTCGGCGAGCGCGGCGTTGGGCGCGCTGTGCAGGCTGGTGGCGGCCAGCGAGGCCAGCTTGTGCGCGTACTGGCACACGGCCGGCACGCGCACCTGCGACGAGCAGTTGAAGTACATGTGCGTCAGCTTGTACGTCAGCCGCTGGATCTGCAACGGGCCGCGCTCGCGTCGGGACTGGGACACTGCCGCTTCTTATCATAGGGATAGTCGACGGACGGTGGCGAATTAGCAGATAAAAAAGACCAACTCACGCGATCGGGGTCGAGTCCCGAGGAATCGTGTAGCACGTTGTACGAGGTGGGTGCGATGGTGCCCTCGCGGACGTTCTGCGACACCAAGTAGAAGTCGTACCTGCGACACGTTCATAGATGTGTGTTTCGTACGTCCGTTTTTGTAAACGGTGCTAAAAATTACTCATTCACTACTATGTAGGTCTAAGGCACAATTTCATTTATGTAATGTTTTACCTTTCCGGGAGGGTGACCACGTCGTCGATGACGGTGCCGGGCCGCGGGTTCTCCCCGTTTCTGCCGCGATCCAAAAATATGCGCGTGTTGATGCGCTTCGACACAACTATAAATGCCATTTTAATTTCCGCTCCCGCATAGATGTCGGCCAGTCGCTTTTTAATTTCGGTGACCTGAAAAAGAGGTGTCAAGTGATTTTTGTTTATTAAGACACCTCCGAATAAAATTTATAAAATGTGGACTAAGCAGTTTTATGCAATTTAGGGTTTTATCGGAACCGCAAAACCGCAGAGACCTCTCCTTCAACAACCTCTTCTCTTTCAAAAACTCGAGTGTTGCAAATGTTCACGGGCGACAGTGATAATTTATGGGCATGTTAGCAGTCTGCCTGTATGCTACGTTAAATATAATTTGATAAATAATAAAAAATGCTAGTTGTTGGGAAACATCGTTAGGTAGAAACAGGAGCGGTCACCTCGTGGCTCATGACGTAGGGCAGCTGGCCGTCGCCGACGCCGTCGCGGTACACGAACACGCGGCCCGGCAGCACGCCTGCGGACACACCCACATCACTAACTAGCTATAAGGACACTGATCGATGTCAAAACAGCCTGTAATGTCTGGGCGGATGGAGATTTTTGGCACTCGGTGTTCTGTCTACCTCGTTGAATTAAGCGCAATAAGATTAATTATATAAATTTGTAATCATTTCAAATATTTCCCAAAAAGTAAGGTTTACTTTGTGGTGCTTGCTAACTAACCATTTCTCTCTCGATACTTGGCCACAGCCGCCGCAATATTGAAGCCCATGTGTGAGCTGAGCTCCTCCCCGGAGGTATGTGCATTGACGGCCGTGTAGTACTGTGTCATCTGCCTGTCGAGGGTGGCCACGAAGGCCCCGAAACTCTTCTCCTTGGTGCGCGAGTCGTGGCACACATCGTAGCCGACGACCATAAGCGTGGGCAGCGGGATCTCTACCGTCCACGGAGCGCCGCCGAGCTGGTACAAACATTACTACTTACTGAGAATGACGCAAAGTGGCTGGCAGTGGTTGGATGCGTAGAGTAGAAGATCGAACTCAGTGGCGTGCCATTGGAGAGGCCTATGTCTAGCAGTGAACGATGACAGGCTGAAAGTGTGCATGTGTGTGTGCGTGTGAGAATGACAGTAGACTGAAATAATACTTAAAAGCCGTTTAACCGCCCGGTCAATGACCGGGTACCCGGGTATCCATTTCAGTTTCGCAGGTAAAATTTATTAACTTCACCTCAAAAAAAAAAATTATGTCCGCCTGGATCCCCAAAATTAAAGTAGTTTGATACCGATTTCTCGTCTATTTTTTTAAAATAAATTATTTAATAACAGTTATTAACTATCAAAATAGATAATAGACAACAAGTTTGTAATTTCTTTTATTTAAACAATTCTTATTATAAAAAATAGCAAAGATAGAGTACGTAAGAAAAACATAATTCCGTTTTTATTTATTTTAGTCATATTTTTTTTTCATTCTTGGACTATTTCTTCATTTATATTATTTTGTTTATAAGGATACAGTGCCATATAAAAATTAAAGTACATTTAATTATTTCTTACACCCATCGCTTGTCGCGGTAGTAATACAGTGTTCATCACAAATAGGGTTCTTACATACCGAACATATTTTTCTAGTTTTGCGACGTACAATTCACTTTGGAGGCATGCATAGCATACACCAGTAATGTTTTTCTTCAGAGTTGAATCGAGCTGCGTCTGAGGTCTCGATGATACAGATGTTAGCTGCGCATACGGATTGACAGCACGACCAAGAAAATATTCAATCGCCACTTTCGTTGAGAAATGTCTCCTAAATTGTTCATTATGCGAACGACTTTTAGCGAATGGAGTACACAACTCTATGCCCAATTGCCGATAAAATAATCGTCGTTCATACGATTTATTAACGAGCATTTTATTATTCTCATTATACAGAATATATTATGTTGCAAGGCAGGCAACATCGAGAATATTGTAGAAAAGGGTCAGAGGTCACCTTTGAGTTGATCTTTTTGTAGCTTATCTATTAAGCATTTTGTCCATTCTGTCCACTCCAGTTTTAGACCAGTTATAAAACTCAATTTCGGGTTTTTTCTTTGAACTATCACTAATTTTTGGGTCATAAAGCATTGATAATAGCATAATTACTACCTTTATTTGGCACATATTTGCATATAGTTACTTTTTCAAGAAATCGAAACACAGTGGATAGTTATTCTTCTCGCGTTTTCGATACAGTCGTTGCTGTTGGAATGTATGCCTTATTTTTCTTCAGAATGCCAAATTGTCAAGTTCCAAGGTAGTAAAAATTGTGAGGTGAAAGGGGGGACGGGACATCTCAGATATCTAAATATCTCTTGACCTTAGGATTTCTCTATTATTTCTATTGGGACTATACACTGTGTATAGTCTCCATAGCAATTTCATGTCACATAGCCAGCTTACTAATGACTAGTACATCTGCCAAGCTATGCGTGGGTACCAGGGTCATTGAATGAATGGTGAAAAGTTGGTTATTCACCGAACGGTTAAACAAAAGTACCCACCGTTCATTCCTAACATTCATACTGTCCTATCAATAATTTGCACTCACTTTATATCAAAGCAAATTATATCAAAATATATATAAAAGCAAATATTGTTTCAAAACTGTGTAAAATAACGGAAAAGTAGAAATTGTAGTCCAGAAGGACGTAAAATGAGCTCATTAATTAGAATTTCAGAATATTTGCAAATAAATACCTTGCAGTTGATCTGAATGGCAACTTTGGTGGCAATAGACATGGCAGATTGGCTTGTCAGGTTCCGTGCACACACAACCTGAGTGGGCACCGCACGGTCCACTGTACATTTCTTTTTTATTGCCTCATATCTGAAATGAAATTTATTTCTGTGAATCATATCCTCAATTGCAGTGATAACCTAGTGGTTAAGAATTTAGCCTCTCACTCGAGGGATTCTGGGTTTAAATCCATGGAGCGCACCTCGTTACAAATGTGCGTTTTAAGTTTAAATATCACTTGCTAACGGCGAAGGAAAACATCGTGAGGAAACCTGCACACCTTAGAATTTATAAAAAGAAAAATTCTGAGGTGTGTGAAGTCTGCCAACCCACTTGGCCAGCGTGGCGGACTATGGCCTTAAACCTCTCAATATGAGAGGAGACCCAAATCACAACAGTGGAATGATTTTTGCGAGTTTTAATATTATAAATCATATCCTTTTGCGTAAAGTCTACAAGACTATCCCCAAGAAAAAAAAATCTACCACTTACCGGTCCGTAAAATTCCTGGCCAAAACACAAAGTATTATACTAGGATTCTTTCTCGCGATGACGTTCTCGCACGTCGTAGCGTAGTCCATAGGGGAGTCGCGTTGAATTGTCACTAGAAAGACAGATGTCGATTAACGATGATTATTCACCAATATTCTATTTCATAACGAACAATATTACATTGAAATAATTGTCTTTTAAAGTATAATAAATAATATGAGTATTTTAAATTATAATATATAATGTAATTTATGTCATTCAGATAATCAAGGACTGACCTAGGTACTGGGTAGGCCTGGCAAGCAATGAATGTATATTAGAACCATCTAGAAATTCACATGCAGTAAGAACCATGACATGAATGAATACCAATTTCAGGTGGCGGTAATCGGAAGCCGGCTCCAGATCCTGTTTTCAGAATAAGCTTAATGAAGTCCTCTGCGTCACGCTGTTGTCTCACTGGCGTTATTACGATCCAATAATTAACTTTTGCCACCGTAAGCAAATTCTTAGATCTGAAGGTGGACAATAAAGAATTTTAATTTGAGGATCTAGGGCAAGCACAATTTCCATGTATTTTGAACTGTTGAATACTAATTTCAAATGTACTTAGATCATTAGCCGTTTTGAATCTAATAAATTTTAATTGCTTGCAAAATTTCTGTCTTCATATCTGATATTCAATAATAATTCCTTCTAAACATATTTTTCCAATTAGCATTGAACTCGATACATAATGACAATATCAGAATGTAAATACCATACAGGTTTACTCATGGTTTACCTCATGTCCCTGGTCCAGCCATCAAATGTGTCTCCAGCGGGATACTTGCCATTGGCTTGAATTATATTTTCAGGGGGCAACTGACGTCCTTTGATTTTGACAAGTTCTGAGGATAGTTTTAATGCCCAACGACCCATTTCCTGTAACAGAATTGGACAAAAATAATAAGGCAGGGAGAAATAACATTTATCTATCAGCAATAAATAAATGATCACTGATAATAAAATAAAGATCATTTAATACTATTCATTTGATAATGTTGATGTAAAAAATGAGGAGTAAACCATTTATTGCAAAAATGTTATAGTATATCATCTCGCCAGGGCCTCTAGGGGGTAGGTAGAGAATAAAGAGTGCCATAAACCTCTATCTCTACAAATCTACCATGCTTCTTTTACAATATCATCAAGGCGTGAACCACATTGGGGAAATTGTTTCTGTGGCCATATAGCACAGCCTTCATTAGTGCAGCTCAATGCTCTACCTACCAATGGCTTGCAGCATAGGGGTCAAGAGAAATTGTGCTCTATGATGCCCAATCCACATGCTCAGCTTGGGGATTATGGACAAAAGCCACCTATGCAAGTGTATAATGGTGCTCTCTAGGGGACATTCAATAGTATATTCAACATTGGACATACACACAGTCTGATGATATGATATGTGTGCTAAATTTTTGTTGTTAGAGTTACTAGTAACGCTAGACCAATAAATACATTTTGACAATAACATAAACTCCTTGAGCAATAACACAACACATACACACCCAAAAAAATGCAAATATTTGAAATATGTTAATCTGTGTGTGCAGGCTTTATGAAATGAGATGTTCATAGTGTGAAAACTATTTTTTACGAATATTGTACCTAACATGTGACATCTTCAGTCTCATGATATTACATCAAAAAATGAAGGAGCAGCTTGGAAAGATAAAATATATAATATTTAGTACAACAAACTCATCGTAAACAAGGAAACGAACATCGGGAAGACAATAAACCAGAGATTAAAATAAATGATGCGAGATCTCACACTGACGACTTCCTTGGTCTGCGTGAAACGTCGGTTGAACTCGATCAGCTTCTTGATGCGCTGGTCGGGACCCAACTTGGTGTGCGTGGCCATGGCGCGCATGAGCTGAAAGTTGGCGCGCATGCGCTCCGACAGGCCCGTCTGGCGGCATAGCTCGGGCACCAGGTACACCAGCTCGGGCAGCCCGGCGCGCACGTCGCGCGCGCGCGACCGCGACACCAGCAGCGGCTGGCCCAGGTCTTGGATCGTGATGTTGTATTTCTTCAGTGGAAAATAAACATTCATTAATGGGGGAGCCCTCGATCCCGCCGGTACTCGGCGACTTCCTGTCCGCTTTTTTTGTTATAACATTTATGAGGCTTCTCCCAAAATTTTTATGTAAGCGTTGATAGAATTTCCCGATATTCTTCTATTGTTTTTTCGTAGGAAATAAAACTATAAGAACAAGATGTAACCTTTTTATAGTAGTCGACATATGAGATCGTGTCGTCTCTTATCTTGAATGTGGCCATTGGGTTGGCTGTCCAATCGACGTCATCTACTCTGTAGGTCTTTTTATTATAATCGGTCATTACAATTTTTCCTGGAATTTAAATCGTTCCAATGAAATAAAATATAAGTAATAAATTTCAGGTATGCTCCAGCATATATTTAAATGTACAAAATAAAGCAATTATCAGCAATACAAATTAATTAACAATACATAAATGAGAATGTTTCTTAAAGTATTATGAATAAAAACATGTCAATACAAACTTGCATAACAGAAATGTAATCAATATAAAAGTTATATAAAAAAAATTCCTACCAATAAAAGTAACTGTTTTTATACTAACCACAAATGTCCTCGACGAAAGCTTTCCTAAAATTGGTACCTTTAGTAGACAAATACTCGTTTAGCATTTGCAGCACAGTGTCCAAGCGAAGTACCTAACAAATGCATGTGAATTACTTTTATTAATTGAAAAAAGAACTAAAAAGCATATCAACAGACATAGGTTGTAAAATAAAAAATTTTACTTTATGTGCTATTTCAGTGACCATCAGTAATTTATCTTCAAACTGATTAATGGTTGTCTTGTAACCAGGCCATATTTGTAATTTATATTCTGGAATATCAACCTGGAAATGAAAAAGGAAGATTACAGAAAGAATGTACAACAAAATGACATGTGCCATTATGTAATTCATTTTGACTAGGTAGTCAGAGAACTGGGGATGATTTTACAAATGGCATTTTAAGCCATTTGAAATAACAAAAAAAGGAAAGAAAAATGTGAATATTAGTTAAACTGTGACGGATTCAGACAGAGGGATCTGTGTCTGCTGTATGTTACTAAGCTCACTGCCTATGACATAAAGTAACCATTACTGGAGAAACATAGAAGTGCACTGCACTGTTTGGTTTACCCCTTTGGAGATTACAAAAGTGATGTTACGTTTTCTCTAATACTAGTAATTTTGGCATTGTAAATCTAGTATGGATATAGTGATTATTTTGCAACTGTGCAGCTGCAGCAGAAAATTACAATAACATTAATTAGAGAATATGCAAATAATCTATATTTAATTTAACCAAATATGCAAAAAAAAAACAATTACTTCAAAGATGCTTTTTAAACACTCACGAGAATATACTCTAAGCCCATTGCGATTTTTATAATAGGTTTACTAATTAAAATAAAAATCCAGTTTAAAATAAAGTTTTTTAATTACCTTAGCAAGTGGATCAAAAAAGTCCCGACCAACGAGTTGTAACTGCAGGAGATTGAAACATTTTCTAATGATAATGTTGAAAATCTGGATATAGTGGTAGTCTCCAGGACAAACATCACAAGTTAACTGTGGAAAACAAGTTATTTCATTACATACATTTTAAAAGACATATTTCTATTATTCATAACATTAATTCGTTGGTGTTGTTAATATTTTGAAAAATAAAAACAATTATTTGGCTTAAATACTTACTTTTATCATAATTCTTATTTTTTCACCATCAGTACGGTCAGAATATAGTTCCATTGGATCTGGGTGCAATCTCTTAACAGTATATAATACTGATCCATCAAATAAGTACCTGGTGATTAATTTTAAGGCTTAGAATAAGTTATAATTAATAAATGTTGAGGAGTTGTATTGTAACATTATTGTAGTAAACACATACATCTCTAAAATACTTACCCTCCAAGAGTTTTATTATGAACACGAAGTAATGCCTTGCGCACATGAGTTCTGTCTTCATCTGGAGACATATCAACATGGTACTGATGCAGTCGCCACTGAGGAGTAGTTTGCACAACAAAGTAGTTGGCCATCAAGTCCAATGGAGTACCAGTGCTTCCTACAGTGAAAAATAAAGTATGATTGCTGTTTTCAATCTTGTAAAATATCCAATTTATGATTATTTAAAAGTCCAGAGGTCTTTCATTCCAGTAATTAAGCAGTGCCTCTTAAATGTTATATGAAAATTGTATTACCTTTTTTTGATGTCACAGTAGCAGGACGAGTACGCAGCACAGTCATCTGTTCTGGTAAAATTCTACCGCCACCCCGGCGAGATCCGCGGCCAACCACAGTGGAGCTGGCGTCTCCTCCAGCAGTAGGCTGGGACTGTCCTGTAGAAATAAACATTTATTTTCTGATTGTATTTAGTGTAGATGAATATGTATTGATTAATATGTTTAAGTTTTTAGTATCTAAAAGTACCAGGATATTGCCTGGCAGTAGTTTAGTGGAAATTTGGTTCAAGATTTGTGATGTATTTGATAAGTTATTAATATATTTAGAGTGTTAATGTACCCAGATCTAGCTTTTGCATTCTTTGTTGAATATCAACGTCTCCAGGGTGATCATGAGTAGATGACGTAGTACGATGAGAAGCTCGTCCAGCTTGTACAGTGGGTGTTGGTACGCCAGCCCTTACTGGCGGGGCTACGGAAGGTGCGCCCCAGGCGGACGGTGGTTGTGGCCGCGGGCCGGCTAGACCGCCTGCTGGTCTCTCGCCCGGCCGCCGAGGAGGAGCGCTGCCATCGCCTCCGCGTCCTCTAGCCTGCCCCCGAGCTCTTCCCCTTCCCCGTTGTTGTGGTTCAGACATAGTACTTACTACCTAAAATAAACAATTATTTAAATTACACATAAATTAAGTCTATTCTGATTTTAGAAATACACCATATTGTAGGAAGCAAATAGTGTTACAAATATAGCCGGCAACCAAAAAGATCCTTAAGTTCTGCTTTATTGTAAACAAATAATCATAAATAAATAGCAGACAAGTATTCTCCTCAAACATATCCACCTTTAAATACAGTCATTTCCTATTTTGATACTTTTTCAAAATTTTTCTTTTGAAATACTTGGTGTAACATTGGAGATTACAACACTCCTCTATCTACCTCTTCAGGGATTACGGGTGTGATGTTAAGCCTCTTTTTTAACAAAATGTAACATCACAACTGTAATCCAAGAAGGGATAGGCAGAGGAGTGTAGTACACTCCCACATTTTACCAGTTACATTTAAGTCCTATGGAATAGGTGGTGAGCCTATTGCCATACACTGGGCACAGATCCAGACTCCAATTCACTACTAGAATTTCTAAATTAGAAAAATTTGGCTTTAAATATTAAGAGAATTTAAACATCTTAGAAAAAAATACTGAGAAACTGGCAGAAAATTTAAATCCCAAAAATTATTACTGCTGTTACAACTATTCTTGACATCTATTTTTACACGCTTTATATTAGCTTTGGTTGTATGTATGTATGTATGTATGTATGTATGTAACGGACTCTTTGAGCTCAATTTTCACCGGTTTCTAGAAATCTGATCTATTTGAAATTTTGCACTCGTGTCAAG
>DWME01000609.1:0-31453 GCA_018244795.1 Parelbella ahira ahira
TGTGAACCACAAAATATGGAGAATGAACAAGAATGTGCCGACAAAGTCAAGAATAATCTATTAAATATGTTAGATAGTGATTGTGATAATACCAGCAGTATACAATACCCACCTGAGAAATCTACAGACACTGATAACTGTAATGTAAAGAAAAAAAAAAAGAAAGTCCAGGAAGAAGCAGATGAAGCACAAAACTATCAGTCAAATTACTCTGATAATGAAACCAACAAACTGGATAAACTAGAAGACATTGGAGAAAACTGCAATAGAGAAATGGGTAGCCAAGATAATGTGATACAGTCTCAAAAACATGCTGTTTGTAACAATGACACTGATATAATAAAGTCCAGTTTACTCAAAGATTCCTCTGATGATCTTTGTAAAACACCAAGAAAAAGAAAAAAACAGCTTGGAGATTCACCACCTCAATCTAAAAGGAAACATATAATGGAGAGTATGTATGCCAAGAAAATGTTACTGACATACTCTTCCAGTTCAGACACAGAAGATGACCAGTTGAGGAATACCTTGAAAGAAATCAAAAACTCTCTATTGAAAGGTGTGTCTTCTGACGAAGAGGGTACTAATATGAATAGAAAGAATTTGTCAGAACTAGATGACAATAACTATGATGAATCAAAAAAGAAATTGACAGATTCTGATGATTCATATGATAAAAATATGACAAAATCTAATGCTCTGAAAAAGAAAGTTATGAATAGCAATTCCAGCAATGTGGACCTTGCATGTGGAAGTAACAGTGATAATTCCAGTAATAAGGTTAGGTTTAATTAATCACAAACTGTTCTATTAGTATTTAAGTTCAGTAATTGTGTAATAATGCTTGTATGTGAAACATCACTGGGATATAGTCACCAATTATCGTCCCCTTTTTGTAAAACAATCTTATTAAAAAAATTTACTCATATAGAATAGTGAATAAAGCATGAAACATTAGGTAGATTATTCTTTTATTGAAACAAGCAATCAAAAACCTGGAAACTTTGTTACAAACTAAGTAAACACAATTTTAACAAAATAAGATAAATTCTAAGAATGTTGTTTAAGGTGCCTAACTCTGTCCCCTGTTAAATGTTAGTACATTACTTAAATGCAGTTATTATAGAATATAGTATAAAAAATGTATTATTTATATAAAAAAAATACATTTTTACTATAGTATATTCCTTTACTATAAACTAATAAATCATTGATTTCAATCTATTTATCAATCAATTATACTTTCTAAACTAATTTAGCAAATACATGTAGCCTCTGAGTTTTCATTGCAATCTTCATACATCCATTGAAAACATTTTAGTGCATCTTATCCATTTCTCACCCTTTTTGTCGTGAGAAATAGTTTTAAGACAAACGGGACATTTAGCATCACCATAGTTGTCTTTTTCATCAGTAGTGGCAAAAACTGGTTCATATTCCGATATGTCCTCGTCAGTAGGATCTTCTTTTCGACTTTTGTTATTTTTGTTCTTTCTAACGTAAAAAAACGTAACATCACGCCCGTAATCCCCGAAGAGGTAGGCAGAGGAGTGTAGTGCATTCCCTTGATTCACCAGGTGGTGATCCTACTGCTATACATTTGCACAGATACAGACTGAGTCACTACTGGAAATTCTACATTAGAAAAATCTAATAGTACCCGACTTGGTATTTGAACCCAGAAGCTCCAGATCGGCAGCAACGCTTGTATCCACTTGACCAGCCTTTCACACCATACTTCTGTTTATTTTTCATGCTATTCTTTAATTCTTCTCTTTCTGCTTCTTATGTGGCTGATTTATTTCTTTTTATAACCCATTTATTTCTTTTGTACTGCCTCTATAGCTGTTTCCATAGTTTCATGATTCCATAATTTAGTTTTTGGTATCTGTAGAATAAGGAAAAACATGAAACAAAACGGTAAGATTACTTAGGAAATTAATCTATAAAGTAAAACCAGGTACTTGAAAACCGTCTGGGGAGAAAATTAGGTCAATGTAGGGGGGTGGTATTAGGAATTTACTGAAGTAGTAATGAATAGCAATTTCAGAAAAAACACATGTAATAACTGATTCTATTTTTTGTATTCCTTTGAATTATATGTGAACACAGTTCATTTTGATAAAAAAATATCTTACAGAAATCAAGAATATCATTATTTCACTAGTTCAAATAGGATTTTGAGAAAAAGAAACTCACTTTGAACAATTTTGTCCTTTTTTTTTAATATCTTGTTTCAAGAGCGTCGTCTCACCTCTACATTTTCAAAATGGTCGATTTACGTAACTAATTATCGATTCGAAATGAGAAAGATAGCGTTGATTATTATAAGAAATACAGTAGGGGACGAAATTGAGTTAGGGGACGAAATTTGGCGACTGTACTTTACCATTGTTCTATGTTTAAAGTATATAAATACATAATTATATAATCCATTACTAGGTTATAATATGTAAATATTTAATTCATAATTGATTCATTATTAATATGTTACTAATAGAGTAATCATTCGCAACCCGGAGAATTAAAACATCTTAAATAATATTTGAGTATTTTCATTTATAAGACAATTGTCCAAATCATATATAAGGTATGGGTATTTGTTTAGGCTAAATTCATAGTTGGATTTATAAATATTAATGCCATTATTTCCAATGAAACTAAGTAAAGCCAAGAAAAACAATAATTTCCAGATAAGCCGCTCTAGAGCCACTCCTGGTGGTTGCTGCAGTCAAAATTCAGATTTGCTGGATGCACATGATAGAGAAATTGATGGGTAAATATAATTTATAATATCCCAGAACATATCAATACCAAATCCTATACAGTTTGGGTATTAGAAATATGAATAAAATTACTAACATTAAAAGTGGAAATTATTGTTATTAAGTCAATATTTAATTTGTTTAAAGTTCATTAAAATTGCTGTTTTAATGCAAGTTATTACATTGGGTAAAAATCCTTCATCTTTGAGAAATTGTGTCTATGCAACACCATCTTTGAAATTTCAATATTGATTATGTTAATTATATAACAAATATGAAACTTTAATTCAAGTAATAAAGAAGTGATACATTGAAAGATTAGTTGTTACTGCATTGTGAAAATAAGGAAAAACCAACAAACAGCTTACATATTTCTTTCTTGATCTCACCTTTTAAAAAAATTTGACAATAATATTCACCTATTTGCTAACCCAATGGTGGCTAACTACAGTGTGCATTCCAAGATTTGTTGTAATTAATATTGTATATACATATAACAAAAGCAAGTTACTATCATGACTCTTAATTTTAATGTTACTGATAATTATACATATATCATCATAAGTTATACTAAAGTTGTCTTTGATAAATGTAGTCTGATAAAGAAGAAAGAAAAATATGACGACTTTTGGAAATAAAAAACTTTTGTTTCATTATACTTATGTACAATGGAATACTACATATCACTACTCTGAACTGCAAAAATCTGACATTTGAATTACAAGGAAATGAAACAATGTTTTTATTCTTTTATAAATACATGTCTAACATCTCGCTATTAAGCATCAGTACATATTCAACATATAGTATGTAAAGATGATGGTATGAATACTTTCCCTCCTTACTAGGAGGGAATGACTAATGAAAAAATGACAAGATAGATATGTAATGCTTATGAGTATATTTGCTGAGCGAAGCCAGAACACCTATCCTTACCAAATAGATTAATTATTCAATGATGGGGGAGTTTGAAGCTACTAATACCTGTGTGCAAGTATGAATAGAGTCATGAATGTAAAAAAGTACATAAGGTCTGTAGGCATTTAGCATTAGATGAGCACTGTCTACTCAGTAAGGGCCCTGGCATGAGGATGCAGTAATAAAAGTAATTAAAGAATGAATGAAGATAATATGTATATGTATGTATTAATTCCAAAAAGAAATTAATGAGTATGATGTTCACTGATTCATGTTCAGCAATCTGATTTTGGCAAGCAGAATCCTGAATTGAAGCAATATAGCATTGGTTAAATGATTCTGTATTTATCTGTGCAACTGTTAAAGTATAACACAGAAGTTCATTGAGATTGCTTTACTGTCTGTAATTTTCAATAATGTTTTTCATATTATTATTATAGTTCCCATTTTTAGTTACAGAATGTTACAAATCAAGAAAATTTATGTTAGGTGATTATTAAATAATATTTTTATGTACCCCATCTGTAAATATATTCATCTTACAGAGGTTGTTGTTCTATGTGTTGACTTAATACCATGTGAGTGTATGTGACAATGTTGTCTAACCAGAACACAACACTCGAACATCAGCTAATTTGCATTAAGAATAATATGATCAGTGTCTCTTTTGATTTCTGCTGCGTATTGAAAATACTCAATAGATAACCAACTCTTCTGTTCACTTTTAATACAAGAAAATACAAGGATTTTGATAACTGACACTATGTATGTTATGGAAGCAATGTAGGTGTCATTGTGCAGCATTCTTCTCCTGCAATAGTGGTGAATATCTGGACCTCATTCTATCATATTATTACAGTGTACAATCCTGCAGAAATTGGGTCAAGGCCAGTTCATCTCGAGGCTGGTAAATATTGAAACACTGAGTCTTTAAAATTTGTCACTAGCTTATCTAAAGTTAGTAATTGGTAATGGCTTCTAAATGTAGCTTCGGTAATATATAAACCTTGTGATTTGTGAAGCTAACAATGAGTCCTGCAATTTCAGGGGTAGACAAATACTTTTGAGATATCATTTAACATATGACATATTTTCTGTCATCATTTAGGTTCTAAAATTTGTTCCATATTATATGGGATGTGTGTGATACATACTTAACATTGTGTCATGTCTCCTATAGAGATATTGCCAGTGGTGTTCAATGTGGGACTATGGACAAAACCCGTTCATGGAAGGTGTATATACAGCGGAGAACTTTAAAAGGCTGATAATGTGATGTTCACAGAATGTCTGGTCTATTATGGGTTTTACATTTATCAAGTAAATAGTATTCTTCGAATAATCCCCGATAGCATGTACGAGACAGACAGTGATATACTCACAGGTAGATAGGCGCGGGTCATTATGTCCCAAAGTATTATTGTTGCTGTTATATCTTACAAGCAGTAGTGTCTAGCTTTGTTTGTTCTTCTATGTTTGTTCGACTGCCTCATTGGTCGAGCGGGGTTGCAAGCGCGCCTGCCGAACGAGAGGTACTGGGGTCAAATTCCGGGTAGGGTACCATTGGATTATTCTAATTTAGAATTCCTAGTAGCGACTCGGAGTCTGGATCTGTGCCCGGTGTATGACAATAGGCTCACCACCTATTCCATGAGACTTAAACGTAACTGGTTAAATGTGGGGTGTGCTACACCCCTCTGTGTACTCCTTCGGGTATCACAGGCGTGATGTTACGTTTGTTGTTTTTGTCTGGCTATCTGTTTGTGTCTTTTTTTATGTTGGTACAGAGGTTACAGTCAGGTTGCAGTTCTGCTAGAAATCAGGTAAGATTACAACAAAAGAAAACTTAATATACATTGGCATTTTCTACTAGCCAACCTCGAGTAATGGACAAAAACTGTGGTAGATTCACCTCACAATGATAATAAAATACATACGTATGAAGACACATTATATACTAAATGACCCGGTGAACTGCGTATCACCTAAGATCAAGCGAGTCTCGTCATTGGTGTGAATACCGTGTTGGACTTTATTTCATGTTCGTTTGTTTTATTTTGCGATAACTCATAAGATATTCATTTAAACTATATGATATAAAGGATTATTATAATGTACATGAAATACTTAAGGTAACTAAAGTATTTAAGTTAATAAGGATTGATACTGTAACTATTACAATAGAGTTCCAATCACCGCATTGTATCTGATCATTTTGTTGGAAATTAGGATGGGTGTAGTCATGTATCTTAAAGTTATAGATATATGCCATCGTGGACTTTTCTGTGGACCTATAAAAGAGGAATGACTCAAAATATATTGTATTGTTATATTTCAAAGAGAATAAGGAACGTTTTCAATGAAGGCTTCCAAGCGGAAGGAGTTTTCCGACATTTTCGACAGTTATTTCAACCAATTTACACAAAACCTTAAAAAATGATACACCTTAACCGCTCTCGCTAAGTTTCGATGAAGAGCGCAACGACAGCCTGCGGTTTTTATGATTTGATGGCAGAATATAATTTTTATCTTTGTTTTTTTATAATTAAATGAAGGTAGCGAACTAGCTCGAAGAAACAAGTAGGCGCTGTTCCCACACCTGGAGCTGTCCTGCAAGATTCTAAAAAAACGACTATAAATGTTAATCAATAGTGGTCCTATATAAAATGATTATTCAATATTTTATTAGTAACAGGACAAAGGCAGGACATTGTTAAGTTCAGTTTACACCTGTCTTATTGAAAGTTATTCACAGATGCTTTGCTACGTATTGCTTTGCTACTCCTGACTATTTTATAACTCAAAAAAAAAATATCTTTTTTAAGACTCAACTCTTATCCTCTCTTTAGGCTAACCAACCTTAAGTCCCTGAAAAAGACGCGCCGCCGTCGGAAGTCTTCTTCGACGGACGACACTAAAGGCAAGAGGTCCAAGCGCAAGCAGAGAATGGCGAAGGCCAGTGGACTGATCAGCAACGAGGGGTTCCTGCAGGCGGAGAGCAGCTCTGACGCTGCCTCGCTGTCTGGCAGCGAGCACGCCGATAACGTTGACAGTGCTGATCAGGAAGGTGAATGATGAAGTATACAGATATTTTCTGTGATAAGTTTCAATGTTTATTTGTTTCCGCGGAGGATCGAGTGTTATGACATATTTTGAAAAAGTCCTATGTTCAGCCGATTATTTAAACGTGCTGATGATGATGATAATGATGATGATGAGGAATTAAAAAAAGAACATCATTTTCTGCTTATTTGTATTTCATTATCAGGCTAATTCGGATATTTATTAACTTCAGAAATGCCGAAAGTGAAGTTGTCAGACCTCAACGGTGACGGCATCGGCCACCTTGCCAAAGACGACCTTCTGGGAGAGAGCGACACTTCTGTTTCGCATGACGAGAAGAAGGTGAGACATAGGTTATTCAATTAACCAAGGTAGACAACCCAAAAAAGACAGATTAATCAATTAACCAAGATAGACATGGATCAGTCGACTAAACAAGATAGACATAGAGCAAATAACCAAGATAAACATAGATCAAACAATTAACCGGGCTACATAATATTATGTAGAATTTTATTTGTTTAGTAGCTCCCTTTGGACCATAATGTAGGTTTCGCCTAGTTTAAATTCTGCTGGCTTTGTGAAAATTTTCTTAAGATATAATTTTTGGATCCCCTGAATTCTTTGTGAATACCGTCTATATATAGAGTATTTTTTATATTATGGAATTTTTAAGGATAATACGGAATATTTCTATTTTTACTGCAGGTATTAAAAAAAGAAGATGATTCCGATGAGGAGCAGTGAGTATTCAATTCAATTGTATTTATAGTTGTAAATATTCACAGGTAACCGAATGTTATAAATTTAAAGTCCTACTGAGGATCGATATCAGTGCAGTTTCTCTACAAAAAAAACATGTTCTCTTTGATATCTGTTTATACGGATTTTAATAGTTCTCATTAGTTGATGAACTTAGAAACTATAATACTTCCATAGAGTTATTATGCTTCAGATTATAAAGAGCCATTTTGTTAATAAATATTTGATGTTTAAATACTTGGTTACGTTTAAAATTGATTATTTAATTGAAATATAGTCTCACAAATAATTTATGCTAATAACGTTGTCCAGCGTTGAAGCGCGATCAACCAGAACCACAAATTAGGTCAGAACTCTTATATAGTAGCCATGTTCACGAACTACCGATTTATCTTTGGCAAAAACTAATATTTTTTAATTGAAATATAACTCCAATTTAATTAATTTGCAGAGTCAAGTTGAAGCGTCGCAAAGCGAACGCGATATCATCCGACTCGGAGGTGGGCTCGTCGCGGAAAAAGGACCACATGAAGGTCAAGAGCGACTTCGAGGACTCCGAGGACGAGAGCTCGGAGCCCGTTAAGAACAAGAGGAAGAAGAAAGGCAGCGACAGCGACGCCTCCGCGGGTTCTTCGTCTGATGGAGGGTGAGATACATTGGATATTAACAATATGATTCTAGGTTTAAACCATTCAGCGCTGGACTTCATTTGATGGTTTTTCAGCAAGTGTGTTATAGGAATTCTATGGTAGATATGATGCTGTTTTCTGGCGAGGTACATCACTTTATCGACCTGTCAACTAGTTTTCTCTAAATAACTGAAATGAGAATCAATGAGATTAAAAGAGTATTATTAATATGTCACTATTCGTTAAGATCTGTATATTAACCTAAGTATGAAAGATCTGTTGCAATGTTAGGTTCATTGTGAATTAATATATAAAGTTTATGACTGTTTGTAGCAAAAAGAAGCGACGGAGAATAAAGAACATAGATGACAGCGACGTGTCGGGCTCCGACACTGAGAACGAAGGTAGAAATAAGCACGGCAGGAAGAACATTCGTAAGGTGTGGATATGCTTTTATCATCATCATCCGCGTATGCGAGCCCACTGCTGTACAATAGCTAAACTAATGAGCTCTATCATGCCCTGTCCTTGGCTTGCCACATCCATCTTCTGCCTGCCATCCAATGGTTTTATGTAAATAAGAAAGTCATTTTTTTGGATGTATGTATGTATATACTTATGTGTATTAATGATAATAAGCCTTTTGAGCCATTGTCATAAAGTGTAATTATAAAAACACAGTATTCATTCTACTTAGTATACTTTAGTAAGAGATTACTTAATCTTTAATTGCTTTATTTGTAATAAATTGGGACATTTTATAAGTATCCTATCCTTTGTATACACATATTTGTTGCAATAAAATATAAGTCTTACTAACCCCACTTAAGCTTGGCCAAGGCGGCGCTCATGATAACGGCGAGGCAGGGAGTGCCAAAAATCCCCGGGCTACGGTAGGACGCCAAAGCCAACTGACTCTGGCTACGTATAACGGACGCACGGCTCGATGAACTTTACGGTTCACCGAGAAGACGAAAGACGAAAGCCATCCATTAGTGTGTCCTACCTGTCATGACCTACGGAGCCCAGACGTGGACTCGAGACTCTAAACGCCAAAAACTTTCAGGTCTACCTCTACGCAAACTAGTTAGTATTAATAAATTATTGTATGATCACAGGTGATGAGTAAGAACCAGCTGGAGGAGGCCACAAAGAAAGCAGCCAGGGAAGAAAAGGAGAGGATTGCCCGAATTGCCGAGAGACAAAAACTGGTTAGTTAGTAATTAAGTGAATATTTTTGTTACCTTTTATTAGACTAATATAATTATTATTTTTTGTATAAAATCGGTGTATAATTTTTTTATTGGGTCATAATTTTTTCATGTATATAATTATAATTTTCCGCTAGTATAACAATTTGGAGTTTGACGAGTCGGGCAAACCGGACGAGGTGGTGTTGGAGAAGGTGGTGTTGGACTTCGACCCAGAGACCAAGGAGCCGCTCATCCAGGTGGACAGAGGGCTGGTGAAAAAGCTAAAACCGCATCAGGTCTGGATTATATTATATGAAATTTATGGCATCCTAGAATATCACAAGCATTTTTTGGCATTGTTACAAAGAAAATTATAATCATTCTTGTTAGAACATTATTATAAGTCAGGCTAGCGTTTAGCCGCGGTTTCTTCGGATAGATAGTTCAAATAAACCACACATGCCTCTAAAAAGCCTATTCACCCTTGTATTGAAGAGTCCTATGTTGTTTTTTCGTAAACTAAACGCCGCAGGGTTTGCAACTCTTAGAATAATAATTATTTTATTTCTTGAATTGTATAAACCGAACAATTTTAGAAGACACCATTATTGCGCTATAAGGCCACCAGATGACAGAAATGGCTCTAAAGTACGCTCGTTTTCTTAAGTCGGATAGTCTTGTCTGTGTCTACCACACTTTGGTATGTTGTGAATTATTCTTATCGAATTAAATCTATTTGTTTTAACTGAAATTCTAGTTTTCTTTTCCGTAAACTCATCACTAATATTAGAAGACGTTCTTATAGGAATCTAACTTGTTCTGAATTTGAAAATGTTCCAGGCTAACGGCATCAAGTTCATGTGGGACGCGTGTTTCGAGAGCGTCAAGCGGATAAAGAAGGATAGAGGCTCTGGTTGTATCCTGGCGCACTGTATGGGTTTGGGCAAGACGTTGCAGGTGATAATTGTTATACAGAAGCAGTTTATTAATTAAATGAAAATGAGGCAATTTGGGATCTGCTTGTTCCAAATTGTCATTAATTACCATCGGGCTTCATTTGTAATAAAAATTACTGGGGTATTAAGTCACTTCCTTTGTACAAAAATGTATGAAAAAATAGTAAATTAATTTTAACAATCTGTTAAACTGTCGCCACAGAAGTAAACTTCGTAAACGGCGATCACCGTGGTAGACGCTCGCAGTCGCCCATGTACCGTTACTAATATTTGTATCATCACAAACATTGATATGTACAAGGTGCTCAATGTCTATATATAATGTTTTTGGCGTTTGTTTTTTAAAAACCTTTTAGCTTTGTACTATTAGACACGGTATGTTGTCGGAATGAGAGCCAGTGATGAAGAAGTCGTGCAGTACAAAACGGGACATAAATAAGGCAGTGCGGCGTGCGGTAAGGTGTGTGCGGTTGCAGGTGGTGTCGCTGACGCACACGCTGCTGGCGCAGGGCGCGCTGACGGCCGTGCGCCGCGTGCTCGTCGTCTGCCCGCTCTCCACCGTGCTCAACTGGGTCAACGAGTTCCGCATGTGGCTCAAGCACGCCGAGGGGGACTTCGAGGTCGACGTCTACGAGCTCTCCAAGTTTGTGCCTCTCCACTCTGTTTTTTTAAATAACTCTAGTGTGTCTCCCTTCTGTAGCTCAATAAAATACTTGTACCGCCCAGGTTCAAGCAGAACTCTGAGCGCGCGTTCCAGCTGTCGCAATGGTTCCAGCACGGCGGCGTGTGCGTGCTCGGCTACGAGATGTTCCGCAACCTGTCCGCAGACAATGTCAAGAAGTTCAAGAAGAAGATGCTCAAAAACTTCCAGGAGAGCCTTGTCGACCCAGGTCAGTGATTGAAACAGTTTTTTGTCTCTCTGTTAGTCTCCCACATAAATCAGCCATAGATGCATTGCTGGGTCTTTTGAGCTTGTTACGTTGTTATCTACTTTGTGTTAAATTGGTTTATTACAAGTGCTCAGGCAATGGAATTTTTTTTAACATACTAGTAAACAATAATATTTTTAGGACAGCATAAACATCAATGTCATTAGAAGCAGAAGAAACAAATGGTAACAAGCAATATCAAAGTAATTACGATATTATGAAAAAAAACCTTCAAAAAGAATAAAAAAGAAATATTTTTTTCGTAGCGCTTTAAAAATGTAAGCACATAATTATTTTATTCTTCCATACAGGATATTGCTATATTCAGATTATTACTCTATATATGTTAACAGGTCCAGACTTGGTGGTGTGTGACGAGGGCCACCTGCTGAAGAATGAGAAGACGAGCCTGTCGCAGTCCATGAACCGCGTGAGGACCCGGCGCCGCATCGTGCTCACGGGCACCCCGCTGCAGAACAACTTGAAAGAATGTCAGTTTGTATATCGTATTGATGAAGAAAATTATATTAAAATTAAACTGGCTAATTATGATGATATTTCGTTTACTGTAAAAAAAATAATACATATAAAATTATTGTTGCGGTCGTATCTTGAAAATTCGCGTTGTTGTTTATATATTGCACATATGTATACATATAAGCGGTTTGGTTCCGGAGCCCTCCGAGAGCATCTTTTATTTGTCAGCCTACATTGCATCGTTCTCAACAACCAATCTACGTACCTATATCTAACAATATGAATATGATATTATGCCATTTAAAAATGTCTTTTTGCTTTTCGTTTCGTATTTCGTGTGTACATTAAAGATTATAATTTTGTTATTAAGTGCTACCAGTTAGTAAATTGTAATATATGTATATATTTTATCAGTCGTATTTATGACAATATTACAAAACCACGAAATTATTCAAGGTTACTGCTACTCCTTATCATTTTCTGACTTGTACGTGTAGTTCTATTGGTATCACATCATTATAGAAATGACGGGAAATTGTATTGTGTCTAAACGATAGCCTAAACTGAGTGTATCACAAATCCGCAGACTACTGCATGGTGCAGTTTGTGAAGCCGAACCTGCTGGGTAAGTACAACGAGTACCTGAACCGGTTCGTGAACCCCATCACCAACGGGCAGTACACGGACTCCACGGAGCACGACATCCGCGTGATGAAGCGCCGCTCGCACGTGCTGCACAAGATGCTGGACGGCGCCGTGCAGGTCACTCGCACTACTACGTCATCTAGCAATACTCACCACCTCATACTGATAGTGCCACGTGTCTCACCTTACAGACCGAACACGTTTCTGCACTTATCATGCGCCATAATATTACCTTATCTGTGTACCTCAGTATGTATCTGTGTACCTCATTACTTCTTTACACTGGCTCCCGTACCAGGTACTTATTTCTATTCTTACAGTCGAGACGCTTTTATCCTACTTTCATCAATCTTTTCATACGCCACATTGTTATCTTATCTATATAATGTTTTTTTTTGTTTATATTAAGGCAGCGATTAAATCTTAGCATGTATTGTTAAACTGTTAACTTCACTATTTGGAATATATTTATTTATTAAGATGTCAATAATTGCATTATTCCCTGTTGTGAATTAATTTCGAATAAATAAAGAATGCTATAAAAGTATGGAAATAGGCTGATGATGATAATGATAAAAGTATACATTTGTCTCCAGAACACTATTGAGGAGAAATCCTTAATTTTTTATCTATGTCGAACTACAAAACGTAACATTACGCCCGTAATCCCCGAACCGGTAGACACACGAGTATAATACATTCCCACGTTTCACCTGTTACGTTTACGTCTAATGGAATAGGTGGCCAGCCTATTGCCATACATCGGACACCGATCCAGATTCCGAGTTACTACTAGATATTCTAAATTAGAAAAACCCAATAGTACCCAACCCGGTATATGAAACCAGTACCTTCCGATCCATAGTCGCGCTTGCCTCGACTAACGAGGCAGTCAATTTATCAACCCTTTTTTTGTATCAGCCATCACTGAAAAAATATTTTTTTTTTGTTTTCAGAGGAGAGACTATGGGGTGCTGGCGCCCTTCCTGCCTCCGAAGCACGAATATGTCCTATTCATTACCCTCACCGATGTACAAGTTAAGCTGTACCAACATTATTTAGACAATTATTCTAGGAAGTAAGTCATTTCAATTATTTATTTACGCAATTATTTATTTATTTTTTCATTTATTATCATCACATGTAGATATTATGTTAGATCCATTTTCAAAATGTCACCTGTCAGTAAAGTCACATAAATTAGTTCATAAGTGCTATACATCTTTTCTTTTAATAATACTTCACACTTGCTGCTGTACACTTGAAGTGTACCATCAGTACCATGGAGTAGTAGTTAATCCTGACCGTATTCGGCCACAGCGACTGGGGACCAACTAACGAGAGCTTCGTCTGTGCGCTCTCTTATGACTGACATAACCGATTTTTGCAGTGCCATGGACAAACAATCATAGACAATTACGTATAATTCACTTACTAGGTTCAGAAAAGATATGATGTAATTTCATGGAAATAATTAAAAATTTATAAAAACGACAGTATTCCTAATTTAAAATCAGTTGTTAATTAATTAAATATTATGCCACAGACCTCTAGCTGGCAAGTCGTCCGGATTTCTGTTCCCGGATTTCCAGTCTTTGCAGAGGATATGGACGCATCCACTGGTCCTCAAATACAACTCGGAGAGATATGAAATTATGCAGCAGAAAAAAGTATGTTACCTTGAAATCCTTGGATTTATTTGATAATATTTATCGTAATTTCTTTTTGTAGTTGATCTTTTTCATAATTTCTTGTTTTTAGTAAATTTTTCTTTCTGTATAATAAATTGTCTTCTTCCCTTTTTTTAAGGGATTCATTGAGTAGAAAACAAAATTAAATACTATTCCTGAAATAGCAGTAAATTTACAGTGACTAAACTTTGCACTAAACATTATGTTTGCAGAGGGAGAGAGAAGAAGAAGACTCTGAAGGCTCTCTGGCAGATTTCATTGACGATGATTCTACTCCGGATGTAAGCTCACTTCTAAATTTGATTATTTTTTTCTAAATATAATCAGTATCTGACCTATTAGGTCAGGTCTATACAAGGTTTACCTTGCTTTAAATGTTATTACCATTATTCAATATATTATTGAAACTTGCAGTTCAGTTGTGCTATTTCCAGTTGGACTCTAGTAAGAATGTTCTTGCTGTTATTTCTGTTTTACAAATTACTGAACCATTTGTTGTACTTTTACATTGCATCAACAAATATCATACAAAATCACTTGTAACAATGGTTTTCCAAAATGTGATTTCTGATACAGTTGTACAACAAATATATATGTATGTATATGTTTTCATTCATTCATTCATTCATTCATTCCTTCTAAAATTTAAGGAGAGTTCCACGGAAGAGTCTACAGATGAGTCATCAGATATGAGTGATGACAGCCGGAAAAAGAGTAAGAAGAAATCGAACAAGAAGAGTAAGGCCAAGGAAAGCAAAGTGACGCCCCGAAGAGGCACTAGGGCTAATCCAAGTAAGTTGTTATATCTTACAAACTGTTAAAACATTTTTATTAACTAAAAACTATGTACAACCTTATCATATACATGTGTCCCATTGATTTAATCAATATTTTATATAGTCGTACATATATTCAGTATTCATATTTTTAGTAAAAATTCTAGGTATATTATATCAATCAAGATTTATCCCTACATAGCACTCTTTCAATCCACCTAGACAATATTTGTATTTTGTTGTTCCATTCCTGTCATTGATTATAAAGATTTTATGAAAAGACGCGCATTTCATGGTGCTTTTTGAGTTCGACCTGATGAAACATCATACACAACTATCAGCCTGTTATCATCCACTGCTGGACATAGGCCTCTCCATAGGCACGCCACTGACCTTGATCTTCTGCTCTACGCATCCAAGCACTGCCAGATACTTTGCGTATATCGTCACTCCACCTAGCAAATGCTCTCAATGGCACGAAGAAACATCTGTTTCAACTATTTTATTAAGTAAAAGTTTTTTTAGAATATATTCTGTTACAGTTGAAGTGGAAGACGAGGAGCCTATAGAGACGTTGGAGGTGAAAAATGAAAATCCCACTGAGTGGTGGATGAGGCTGGTCGGCGAGGACGAATTAGAAGACATGCGCAATTCCAGTAAACTAGTTCTACTTTTTGATATCCTGAGGCAGTGTGAGGCTATTGGTGATAAGGTGTAAGTATGCTTTGATATCTTTGACTTTAACTTCTAAACATAGATTAGTTTCATTGCAAAATAATTAGTATGATTGATCTTATATATCGTTATCTTGTCTTAGTGACGATATATGCATAGTGGCTGGCAGTGGTTGGATCCGAAGAGCTGAAGATCGAACTCAGTGGCATGCTGTTGGAGATAGGCCTCTCCAGCTGTCTAGCAGTGGACAGGATTAGGCTGATGATGATAATGATTGTTCTTTAAAAGATGACCAGGCCCGATGTTAACCAATTGTTAATTCATATCTACTTTAGTACTACGTTAGTACTTATGACTAAAATCCTACCTGAAGAATGATAAGGTTTAGTTAGATAGTGCATAAGACTTTTTTATTTTTATGTCACACCAATATGAATGGAAAGTGTCCCGTTTTTTTGGAATAGTCACATCTTTGGTCTTTTTAACTCCCGTCTCTTATATTATAATAAAAAGCATTGTATTGATTAACTTTTACCAAATAAATGATCTAATGTGTATGTCTGATGTGGTTTGCAGGCTGGTGTTCTCCCAGTCGCTGTACTCGCTGGACCTCATCGAGCACTTCCTGGCGCGGGTCGACGACGCCACGCACGAGGGCCGCGTCGACGAGAAGCTGGCCGGCCACGTCGGTCTGTACTGACATATTACATATGTATATCAAGCACCAAGTCAGTGCCAAAAAATTTCCACCCTTACAGATTTGACGTGCTTCTATATTCATCATTGTCTTCATACATACACACCGAATGGAGATCTCTAACTCCTATCTGCGAGTATCTAATCTACTTAGTGAAGTTTTAATTTAGATAAAAAAATTATTAAAAAACTTTTCAGTCTAAAAGGTTTAGGCTAAATTTGGTGTTCTAGTGTAGGTTGGTAGAAATTTACACCATATTTAAGATTTCTCATAGACTTGAAAGGATGACAATTTGAGGTTAAAAATCAAAGTTACACAATATATGTTAATATTCCAGGGATTTGGTCGCCCGGCCTAGACTACTTCCGGCTGGACGGCTCCACCTCGTGCGAAAACCGCTCCATCTGGTGCAAGAACTTTAACAGAATAGACAATCCTAGAGCAAGGTGAATAATGACGTCGGTCCTTTTTGTTTATATTTCTTCTTAATATAATGTGTTAGGTTATATTTACAGCAAACAAAGTTTTTGTTCATCTGACTGGTCAGTTGGTCCAGTGGTTAGTGGATCTGAACGCCATGATGGGTGTCTTGGCTTCAATTCCCATCTGGAATAAATATTTGTATGATGAGCACAAGAATTTGTTTTCTGAGTGTACAAATCTATATAAATACATTTTCATATGTAGTTAACAGTCATCTGGGCACCATAACATAGGATCTCTTCAAGGTTATTTGTGATTAGATGGCTGTGTCCAGAGATGTTCCAAAATACTTCTTACTATTAGTCCGTTCGGCGTGTAGGAGACCTGATGTCGTATAATTGAGAGTGTGGTGTTGCAGGCTGTTCTTGATCTCGACGCGCGCGGGCGGGCTGGGCATCAACCTGGTGGCCGCCAACCGGGTCGTCATCTTCGACGTGTCGTGGAACCCCTCGCACGACGTGCAGAGCATCTTCCGCGTCTACCGCTTCGGCCAGAAGAAGCCCTGCTACATTTATCGCTTTCTCGCCATGGTTCGTGCTCAGTCGTGCTACTTGCATGTTCCCTTATCAACTATTGGAATCTGTACTATTACTGTTTGTTTTTTTTTTCATTCATTATTTGTACAGATATCAGCCCAATCAAATCAAGTCTCACTATAATCTTCAAAAATATTAAGATGTACAGTTTTTTCTAATTGTTTTTTTTTTTATAATCCCATTACGGGTTGTCTGATACAAGGGTATTTTGTTTTACAGAATATCTCTTTAACTGACTGCAATCGGAATATATATACGACACAACAAACATAATACTCTTAACGTAATACAATGATTTTAGGGTATAACAAAAATGGAATACCATGTAAAATGACTTACATTTTTAGTATGAATCCAATACAATATAAATACAACCTTAATTTTCATTTTATGTTATGAATATGAACCTAGTACAATAAACATTGTACCCATAAAAGACTACAACAATTTAAGGACACAATGGAAGAAAAGATCGACATAAACTGGGTTACGATCACCGTATCAACCTGGTACGATTAATACTCGAGCCCTTAAAGAATCCAATAACTGCAGATAGATAGGTAATAATGAGAGGGTGAACGCTGCAGGGCACGATGGAGGAGAAGATCTACGAGCGGCAGGTGACGAAGCAGGCCATCTCGAAGCGCGTGATCGACGAGCAGCAGATCGACCGGCACTACGCCGAGAACGACCTCGCCGAGCTGTACAAGTTCGAGCCCACGCCGCCCGCGCCGCGGCCGCTGCCGCCGCTGCCGCGCGACCGCCTCTTCGCCGAGATGCTGCGCGAGCACGAGCCGCAGATCTACAAGTACCACGAGCACGACTCGCTGCTCGAGAACAAGGAGGAGGAGACGCTCAGCGAGGAGGAGCGCCGCGCCGCCTGGGAGGACTTCGAGAACGAGAAGAGCCGCCCGCCGCCGCCGCCGCCGCTGCTGCCCTACGCGCTGCACGGCGCCATGGGTGCGCTCGCTACCTCTCTCACCTACCCTTGTCCCACTGCACGACACGAATCTCTTCCTACACTGTAAACAGTTAGGAAAATAATATTATATCATTTCAAATCAAGCCTATCCATTAGAGGCCATTCATTAATTACGTAAGGATGATTTTGGCAATAGGCTCTCTACCTGTTCCACGGGACTTAAACGTAACTGGTGCAACGTGGAAGTGTGTGAAACGTGTATTACACTCCTCTGCCTAACCCTCCGGGGATTATAGGCGTGAAAATATGTTTTTTTATGGATATATTACATCACTTTTCACAATGCTAATCTATAATCTCAAAGCTAAATTATTCACCTATCGATTTTTCAAATTCCCAGTGCCAGATCTTCTGATGCAGCACCAGCAACAGCAGCAGCAGTTCGCCTACCTGATGGAGTTGCTGCGCAAAGACAAGCAGAATCTAAATGATCAGGAAACAAGGGATATATTGCGGATGATGTGTTCCAATCCAGCTGTAAGTGATGCTACTGTTATAGAAATAAACCAGTTTTGTGTCGGTTGGTTATGGCATACTGTGAATAAGGCTCTTTTCACATATGGTTATGCTTTAAATGTTTACTGCAAAGTTTCTTAAATAATATTTTACTACATTTTATAGTAACTTATATATTAGTATTGTTTTAGATTGAAAGTTCTCCAGTTTATTTATATATAGATAATATGTTAAAAATTCCGTGCATACAGCGTATTACGAATATTATAGTAGGTACCTATATGTTATAACAGAATCGATGAGTAATGTAATAACACACGATTTATTTGTTCAGATGTTCGGTGGATATGATTACGGCGTAAGTTCTTATAATAGATATTTGTGTTGTACATTTACGAATTTATTTTAATTTTTTTCCGTTAACGCCATGTCCACTTATGTCTATATAACCTATACTCAAGCATGCTGCCTGTTTCAACAGCAAATATTATTATTATTATTGTTTTATGTAACTTTTTTTGTTGTTGATGTATACGACGGTGTGTATCGCTGTTCGCTTCTACGCAATTGTCCGACCTCTAAATTGCTCGTTTTCAAAGGCCATACATGCTGCTGGCGCTGGAAACGTCCACAGAAGACGGTGACCATTTACTGTTGAATTAATAGTTCACACTTAAACTAAAAGCATTTTCGAGTGTACCTATAGACAAATTTACATTGGAACATTGTAGGAAAAGAAGATTTTAAACCCTTAAATTTCTGTTTAATATACATAATGTTTTCAGTTACCTACATTAACATTATATAATGAGGCTCCTCAGATTACTTAGGTATTGTGTTCAAAAGCTATCAATTTGGAGGTTGGAGGGTTGCGTAGAGCCAGTATGAAAATGTATGTAGAAGTAGAAAGATGCAGATTATGCACAGCAATGTTGATTTGACAGTTGATGCAGAAACATGACATGTTCAAGTACGCGCCGCTCAACATGATGAATCCGGCCATGTTGAACGCCAGGAATGCTGGTAAGTGGGGTTTTTCTATTTTAATGCGATTTTTTCATATAACTCGATGAAAGACACTTTTCCTAAATTATTTCTATTTATTATGATATCATAACTTTTTCAACCATTGGGCATTATTATTTGATACTGAATTATGCTTGTAATTATTATTACGTTGTTTAATTATGTCATTATGCTTATAATTAATTGCATTAACATATTATAACAGGGGGCGTGGCCGGCGGTGCGGCGGGCGCGGGCGGCGCGGCGCTGGGCGGCGCCAGCGGGCTGCAGTACGAACCGCCCTGGCAGCGCCAGCAGCAACACCAGCAGCAGTTGCGCATGCAGCTCATGCAGCAGCAAATGAACGTGAGTCACCGCTAGGCGGTCCGCTTAGTGGAGTGTGGCGAGCGAGAGTGAGTAGATACATGACCGCAATGTGGTGCGCAGTCGATGGGCGCCAAGTACTACGCCGGCGGGCTGGGCAGCCGCGACCCGCTGGCCATGGCGCTGCAGCAGGCGCAGGCGCGCGAGCTGATGGCGCGGCCGCGCGCGCGGGGCCGCCCGCCGCTGCTGGCGCCGCGCGCGCCGCCGCCCGCGCCGCCGCCCACCGACGTCGTCAACCTCGACTCCGACTAGGCCGCCGCGCCGCCCGCCTGCTACACGCTCACTTCCTCTAAGGTACGTTCCACAGACCTGGCTACGTCGCTCCTATGTTGTTCCCTGTTTGCACATGTTTCAGGATCTACATTAATTTTAACTATATGTATTTACTGGAGTTGATAAATGACACTTCATTTTTATTTATTTAGAAATGTCCAATTCATAGAACCGTCATTTATACACAATATATCCAATCCATTTATATACATTTGATTACATAGATTGAACACGTAAACATTGTGCACCTGCACACAATGCTTGTGTAGACTGTATGTAGGCATAACCCACATAACTACATAATATTTTTTACGTATGAACTCACACTAACAGCTTTTTTACAGAGACAGCTATTGATTTCTATTTCCTAATTATATGAAACACCTCTGCTATTTTAGTAAAATTAATGTTTTCTGAAATAATTGATTTTAAAAAATTATTATTAGAACAATGTTCTTTACTGTTATAGTTTTATAATACTTTAATATATTTTGTACATCTTAATTAAAACGATTTGTGGAATAATGATGCATAGCATATTGTTTAAATTAACAATTTTTTATCAGTTGCCAGACATGTACATAATGTCTATATTTTTAAAACCCATAACTGAGACACCTGTGTGTGGGATAATTTTAGTTAACCAAAGAATATAAATTTAGTAGGTTGGAATATTGAGTTAAAGATTTTTTCAATTCGTTTAATACACATCCCTCCCTATATTTTCTAATGTATTTATTTTAATATTATTGAACACATTTTTTTCAATTGCAGATTATGAGTGTACAGTGGACAGAATGTGTATAGTGAATAATGTAAGGTGCTACATAGCGGAGCGGAGCGAGGGTCGGCTCAACGGCAGCCGAACGCGGGAGTGATATCAGAGTACAGTACTTCGCCTGAGGCTTGTGCACCCACTCCACATATCATGTGAATCTCAATTAACCTATCTCCAATACCAGCCCGGTCTCAGCGCATTATTCCACTTGTCATAAGTTCTTTAGTGTGAAAGTCATGCTTACATATCAGAGATGTTGGTTTCTTCACATGCGTAAACTTTAAAACGCTGTTTTTAAATATAACATTTGCACAGAACTTATAAAATTTTACCTTTTATTCCGTTTCATGCCGTGAAACCAGTCTGGAAGATGAAAATGAAAGTTGTGCTGTATTTATTGACATTTAAAGTAGCTGGAACACTGACACTTGGAATCTCGACAAAGAGTTATGAACTATTGTGCTGTAAGCATGTTAATTTTAAAAGTGTATCTGAATATCTATCGAGTATATAAATAGTGATTGTAAATAACATAGTATTTTTAGAATAATATGTGGCAATATATTTAATAGTATCACATGTTTTTATCTCATTTTAGGACACGTCAGTCTGAGCTCTGTTTAGTGTACCCACATGCTTACATTATGGTGGTTCATAAGTTAATTAAAATTACTTCTCAGTGTTAAGTAGTTCATGGATTGACTGTACATGCATAATGGATGAGAACTACCAATGTAACTGTAGAATGTTTGTGTGGGTGCAATAGTATATGCACCAAATATGTGTCTAAAAGTACAACTGAACCATCCAAGTTTATGGTGCAAAATATTTCTGCAGTGTTTTGAGGGAAAAGTAGGATGGTAATAGTTTATGTATTGACCTACCTAGGCGAGTTATGGCTGATGATAATGTTCATGTTGTTAGATTTATATGTATTTTGTAAATTGACGGCATTTAATTATCTTCCAGTGGGTAATTATTTCTGGCTGGTCATATGAAAAACAGTTTAGCATACTGTGGGCAGTTGGCAGCAATATGTTGACATCAAACATCACTGTAGCAAAATATTGCACATAAACTACGATGCGTTTGGGAGTACCATATATAAATATATATATAAATACTAATCATTAAATAATAAAATTATGCACATTTGGTGTTTGTGCACTAAGTGTCTCAGGTTTGACAATTTTATCTATATCTCTCAGTACAGGAAATTAGTGTTAAGCTGTGTTATAATGTCAGTAGTAGATAACATCAGTGTGTCAACAATATAGTAACTGCAACTATATTTTAATCATAAAGTATTTGCACAACATTTGTCCCACATAATGTCGGGTTATATCTAAGTACTGGACGGTAAGACTACATTAGTGAAAATGAATTTGATGTTATACTCATGTATATGCCCTGTATGTTCCTTAATCTGTTTGTTTCATAGGTTTTGTGAAAATGTTTACTGTTTATTTCGCCAATAACCGTGTAAATGCGGTGTTGGTAGAAATTATGTATTCTATTTGAGTATTTATTTAAATTTTTAGGTGAGTCCTATCAATATTTCAAATTCTATATATTTAGGCTATTTTTCTGCTTGATTTTTTCTATTTGATAGTCATTCTCTGGTTGTTTTAGAAATAACAGATAGAACCTTCCCAAAACTTTTGGAAAAAAATAAAATATATTCATATTTGCTCATTCTTTCCTTGTTCTCAATTTACATAACTGTCATTATAATTGGGTTTAAATTATTTTATAATAGTAATAAATATTTAAACCCCAAAAATAAAATTTTTGTCATAATATATTGCAACACTGTTAATTACCACAGATTTTTCAATACTTGGGCTTTTCAAAAATTATACAAGACTGTGCAGAATATACTTGGAATTATTAATCATTATTATATATCGAGTAATCTTATTATTTTAATTGGCTACATGGAAACTATATATCAAAGACAAAAAGTTTGTAAATGACAGTGTTGCTATAAGCAGCTGATCAAACTATTATTTACATAATCAGAAACAGAGGAATATAAGAGAAGTGTAGAATGTCTAATACAATAATTTAAATATACTGTACTTTGATTGTTTCAATTAAAATTAAATCATTTGCATAATCCATTCCAACTTCCTGTATCTGATCCTTAATAATTTAAATATTTATTATGTGATTAAATTATTAGTATGTGGGGTTTTGAAAAGCTATCCTAAGTGATTGTATTCAAATATTTTGCTGTTATTGATATATTCTACATTATTTATTCGGCCTGGAGCACATCAGGCGGTTTAGTTGTGATATTGCCTAATCTTAAATTTTTGTATACGTTTATTTTTAAATCTGGTCACTGTTGTGACCTTAATGTTAGATTCAGCAATTCATAGTTGTATTTTAGTGTTAACGATGTACCTACCAGCGTGACAGATGGATAATGTAGTTTCGGTTTTTATTTAAGATACTATTTTTTAATTTTATAAGGCATTCTGAATGTTGATTTAATAGGTATTATGAATTTTTTTTTAACGCTTTTATAGATTATTCTTACTGTATCGTTATTTATAGTTACAACACATTATAATAATCAAACAGTATTTCGATTAGCTATTAAGATATCTTTGTAATCATTTTGATGTTATTCAAGATTTGTTTATTTTTATTAGCAATGATACTTTATAATATTACAAGATGGTTACAAACACAATGAGGACTGCTGTAATTGTTTCAATATTTATGTAATATATAAGTAATTGTAACTGTAGAAAACTTCCTATTATTTTGTAGTACAATTGAAGTATAATAAATGATTCATAAAACATGTAATTTGTCATTTTATTAGATTAGTATCATTTACTGTTGTTTACGTAATATGGAAAAATAGTTGCAGAATTGTGTTGTCTTACAAGAAATGTCCATCATGATATTAAAAAATATTTTTTACTTGAAAAAATAAGGGTAAGTGAAATAATACAAAAGATTCCAAGCAAAATTTAATGATTTCCGTGCTTGTTGTAAATTTCCATTTTTTTTATAATGTGAATATACACCATTGAGTTCTTCCATCCCTGACTTAGCAAAGTTATTATTACAGAAACTATAAAATCTTGTGTATTCTGAGACAAGAGCTCTTTTTTAGAATGAAATTTAAAAAGCGATTGACAATTATTATAATGGTCAAATGTGTCAGTAGTAGTAAATTGAATGAATAGTAGTAAATGAATGAATTGAAAAAGATATAAAATACTTGCTACCTATAATAAATGAGGAAATATGATTGAAGTCATTCCATCATGCTGGTCTTTATCAGCTGGCTTTCATGTGCTTTTCCTCATTTTAAAATCCTTTCTATTCCGACGTCACTAATCTTATATGAAATATAACTAAAGATCTATTGAATGATTAATTTGATCGCTAAGTCTTATTATAGATGGGATGAACAAAATCAACTGTTATCCCATGTCATCATTAAATAATTGCTTGCACATTTTTTTTTAATAACCTTTTGGTAACTTTGCTATTAACATAGGAAACTGGAAATTGTATTAGGAGAAAAATAGTATTCAGATTTAAGAAGCCCTTGTTTTTCTATTTAAAAACCGCATACCGATTCTTGTTAAGCTTTAATGAAGCATTTCTACGATTTATCTAGACTCTAGAACGTGCTTACTGCAACTATGCTATCGCCTATCGACGGCAGTACTGTACAGTAACAAACATTTGTAGATTCTGAAGCGAAATATAAAATTTGAAATATTATATCGATAATTAAAATTCTAATATAGTTATATTCTTAATCATATGTTGAGATTAGGAATACCAGTATAAACACCAATCGACACTTCAATATACTTTAACAACTTTCGCGCCAAAAATAATGCTTCATCCGGTTTATATATATTAGCGTTTAACAAGTCCAGTCTGTTTTCGTCTTGAAATGCAATCACATCGCTCCCACTCACGGCCATGGCGTTCACGGGCAATCCACTAGCATTCACAAGCACCACTCGACGAAATCTTAAGTCCGGATGCACTTGTTCTAAAGTTTTCTTCGCCCATTCTATACAAAATAAACCACTTGTGTCCATACCGAGTACAACAAAGTCTATAGCCATTTTTCCCGTCACATTCGCCTGTTCCACTATTTCATCCAAGCTGTAAGATCGCAATACAATAAGTTTCCATCTGTAATTGCCCTTCGTGTGCGCTTCTACTAATTTGTCTGATATATTTTTGATTATATCCACATTTGAAGATAAGACAGCAACGGATATACTATTTCTAAAGGATGTCAGTCCAACCCAAGGTGCTATAATATTGTCGCCTTCCATTACAGATCTATTTTACTTGAAGATCTATCTGTTTGGTCCTTTCGTTTATTTTCAAAGATTTTTTTGCAACCGCTATTTTTAAATGTCACGTTAATCAAAGTTGAATATTCTGATGGTACATTTCTTAATTTAAATTATAGAGCAAATGCGTTGAGCATATTATGCCAATTTTCTATATTATTATTTTATTAAAATTATACATACTAGTATTCTCGGAAATCCGGGCTCATTCTTTTTTATCTACTTTAGTTGTAATCATTTTGCAAGAAATGTGCTCATAAATTTTTCCCTATTATTAATAAATTAACAGCTCATTCATAACATTATTATTGAAGAATATTAAGAATAACGGTCCTACGAACTTTTTAAGAAATATTGTATTTTACTCATAAAAACTGAGACAGTCTCAATTTTCTGTAACTGACCAATTTTTCAGCTGATATTTCCTTTGTACAAGTGGCGATTCGACAAAGAACTAAAGTTATTGACATTGCCCAAAGGATTAGCAACCTGAAGCGAAACTGAAGATCGAGCTCAGTGGCATGCCATTGGAGAGGCATATGTCCAGCAGTGGACGGGAGTAGGCTGATAATGATGATGATGAAGATGATGTACAAAAATTATGTTACGGGAATATGTCAATCCATTTCATTAATGATCTGTAAAAATTATTGACATTCGTGATGACAGACAATAATTACAATAAAAACAAACGTTTTTATTACGATTACGGCGGGAAAACGATAATAGTATATTATTAAATAGTTCATGGCAATGTGAATTTTTTTTAAACATTAGTAAAAATGTGGAGAGGAGATGAACAATTTCCCGACAATGGCTTTGAAGCGTGGGGTGGCTATATGCAAGCTAAAATAGCCAAATTAGAGCAACAGTTCTCAACTCGAGTGGACGAACAAAAATTAAGTGATATATTTCATGGAGTTAGTATTTACGTCAATGGATTTACTATTCCTTCTGCTGATGAGCTAAAGGTGTAAATGTCACAACACGGCGGAATTTACCATACTTATCAGAGAAGTGAAGATTTTATTATAGCATCTAATTTACCAGACACCAAAGTTAAAAATATGTCTTTGGTTAAAGTGGTTAAACCAGAATGGATAACCGAAAGCATTTCCTCCAACCGGTTACTAGACTACAGAGATTTTTTGCTTTACAGAAATTCCCGTACACAACCTAGGCTTAATTTTAACGCAATCAATAAAAGTGAAATTTCCGTTAAAAATGAATCAAATAATAAAAGTGACCATCCAGTTTTAAAAAGAGCTGAGTCTAGTGTTGATAATTTATCGTCAGCCGAAGAGAAAGTTCAATCAAACATAAAATCAGAATCTGCATTGGATTCTAAAGGGAGTAATTCAATTAAAAGTAAAGAAATCGTTAGCAATGTTATAAAGTCAAATATTGATCATACCACTAAAACAGCAGCTGATCCAAATTTTATATCTGAGTTTTACAATAACTCAAGATTACATCATATTTCACAACTTGGTGCCTGCTTTAAACAATATGTAAATGAATTGAGAGAATCAAGCAATTTTAAATTTCCGGCACGTACTAACTTAAAGGAAAAAATAATGGGCTTAAGTAATGAAAGCAATACAACAAAATTAAGATTTGAGAGGGGAAAAACTATCATGCATATTGACATGGACTGTTTTTTTGTATCGGTTGGATTACGGAAGAGACCTGATCTTAGAGGGAAACCTGTTGCTGTAACACATTCTAAGGGAGGCCAATCTAGACCTAAGAGACCTGGTGTTGATAGATCAACAGAATTCCAACTGTATAAGCAAAGGCAAGCTAGGAAGCTTGGACAAGCTGCAGGGATTCCAGAAGAGGAAATAGAATTTGAAACAATGGTTGACAATATTACTGATGAAGGTAATAAATATGGTTCAATGAGCGAAATAGCGTCATGTTCATATGAGGCTAGAGCCAAAGGTATTGGCAATGGTATGTTCATGGGTGCAGCTCTAAAATTGTGTCCTGATTTGCAAACAATACCATATGATTTTGAAGGTTACAAAGAAGTAGCATATACTTTGTATAACACAATAGCTCAATACACCTTGGATATTGAAGCAGTTTCTTGTGATGAGATGTATGTTGATTGCACTGAACTTCTAGATAACCTAAATGTAAGTGCTGTAGATTTTGCAACAGTATTAAGAAATGAAATCAGACATAAGACTGGCTGCCCATGTTCAACTGGTTTTGGTGGGAACCGTTTACAAGCAAGACTAGCGACAAAAAAGGCGAAACCAGATGGACAGTTTTTCCTTACAGAAGACCTTGTAGAAGACTTTATGTTTGATATAAAGCTGAGAGATTTGCCTGGTGTTGGTAGACAAATATCCCAAAAATTAGAATCTTTAGGTCATCAAACTTGTGGGTCTTTGCAAAGCTTCACTCTTGTGACTCTAAAACAGCACCTTGGCAATAAAACTGGAGCACAACTCTTTGATCAATGCCGTGGACGTGATTTAAATCCTTTGACATTCCATACTGTTAGGAAATCTGTTTCCGCTGAAGTTAACTATGGAATTCGATTTGAGAATAATGACCAATGTGTAGAATTTTTAAAGCAATTGTCTGCTGAAGTTCATTCAAGAATGCAACAGTTCAAAGTTTTAGGAAAATGTATAACATTAAAGCTAATGATCCGAGCTGAGGAGGCACCTGTAGAGACAGCAAAATTCATGGGTCACGGCTTTTGCAATGTTATTAATAAATCAACCAACTTGAGTACTGCCACAAATGATGTAGATGTGATATCTAAAGAGGTTATCTCTCTTTGTAAAAAGCAGAACGTTGATCCTAAAGAGATGAGAGGTATAGGCATTCAAATAACTAAATTGGAATCATCAGATGTTAAACCAGCCAAAGGGGCATTGTTTAAATTCTTGTCTAACACTAAAGCTGCAAAGAAAGAGAGTACATCAGAAAATATACAGCCTCATATAGAACATTCATTAGATCAAAATAAACATGCAGTTTCAGACCAAAGTACATCAAATACTAATGTTACTCCAAAGAAAACTAAACAAAGCCTATCATCCTGTAAAAAGTCTCCTATAATTGGATCCATGGTAGTATCAACAGGGAAGAAGCGAGGACGACCTCCTAAAAATTCAAAAATAAACACTATATCAAGAAAGATGACCTGTGCTCAAGGTGCAATCAAATGCAAAGGAGATAGTGGTATTAAAAAAGAAGTTAATGGAAATTTGACAAAATTTGCAGAATCAGTTCCTGCACAGCTTGCGAAAGTTGAAAAGACTATAAAAGGTACACCTAAGGATGATAGTAACAAAACTGAAAAGACTAAAGGAGGTTCATTTAAAGATGACAGGCCTCAAGGTTTATTGAGCTTACCTTGGGATAAGATTCGAGAGCTTCTGATGGCTTGGTTAGACAGTGGTCAGACACCAAAACAGTGTGACATTGATATGATTGTAAATTATCTGCAAGCAATGGTTGTCAATAAAAACATAGATAAAGTATACATTTTAATGAACTTCCTCAGGAGAAGAACGAAAGAAATAAATCAAGAGAAATGGAAAGAGATGTATGACTATGTGTTGGAGCAAGTGCAAAATGCCATGTTAGCTGTTTATGGAAAAAAATTATATACATCAAATCAGACTTGAAATGTTTAGTGAATTTATTTGTAATAACGGTGCTCTCTGCTTACCCTGTAAGGGGCTGACATGACAATGTAATAAAAACATTATTTGTGATACACAAAGGTCTTTAAATGAAACACAGTTTAATTTTCTATATGCTGTATATTAAATTGTATCTATTTGGACTATAAACAAAAACAGGTCATACTATTGAAGAAGAGTTTGTTATTACCACTATGTTTAATTTATGTAATGTAAGACCACCTCATCATCTGACAAATCCAATACAGGATTTTAACAACAAAGGGCGACAATATTTTCTATTGACCTCGCTATTCAACTGCAACTCTATTTCATACACAATAAAAAAACAGAATTGGGCAAGTTTATTATTTAAATCTAGCTAATATTTAGTGGAAAAAAAAACCAACTATGATTCTGCACTGAATACAAAACGATTAGCACTTCTGCTAAAATATTCTTTTACATACAAGAATATACATTAGTAATGGGTACGAATGAGTTTATACAATTTAGAAACACTTAGTTTAAACTAATGGTATACCCATATTAAGTAAAATGGCAGTTTATATCACTTTACATTGTTAATAAGCACATGTACAACGGTGAATGATTGAACTGTTTGCATGAATTACATATACACCCAGACTTATACAAAAATAAGACATTGCAATAATCACAATACAGTAGCGATAAGTATTTCATATTCGGATTTAGTTTTAAATCATTATCTATATTTAATTATCACAGTTGCTTATTGCAAATAAAAAATGTAGTATTCCATCCAATTTAGTTCATCTGTATATTAAAATTTGAAAAATTTAGGTCTTGCAGAGAGACATTGCATGTGTTGTGCATTTTAATAACAAACTTAAAATAAATCGGATGTGAACAAACAAGCTTTTAGCTCGTCGCAAAACTTAAAAACTAAATGCTTTGTGACAACCATTGAAGTTTTATTACATTACTTAATTTTAAAACAGCGTAGAATCATCTCTAAATCTACTTCAATATTTTATTGGGAGAATAATAAAAGATGGCTATTTAATTTTTTAACTGTTGGAAATTTAAAAAAATATAAACCAAAAATCCATAGACAAACCAATATTACTACATAGATGTATGTTTAAATTATGATTATTACTATAAAAAATTGGGCTCCTAAATGTCAAATGTACAAGGTACACAAGTACTGCTTGCGAAAAATGTATTACCAGTATTAAAATTTGATATCACCAGACATTAACATTTATTTCGTCATTTCAATTAAAGAGATCTCTCAGTCCGTAACAACACGTTAATAGGTACGACGTAGGTACGTAATTGTTAACAATATACTAATTTCAATATAGCACTCGCTACCCTAAATTATTTTTCACGATATTAATTGTTACAACATTTTTAATGGCGTTAAAATTTGGTCACATCTTTTACAATACGAAGTCGAATGATACAAGATTTTGTTGCTTAAATTTAAAATTATTTCGCGATAAATTACTTATTCTTGTCGAAACTAGGATATAATTTTCTTGTACACTAATCGTTATACAAAACTAATGCGAATATCGGATATTATATCGTAACAGTCATCAAATCCAATATGTTGTTGGCAAAGAATTTCGTCCCTTGGTCGGGTAGTTGTGGCACTCAACTCGGTTGGCTCAGGTAGAACTCAGGCGGTAGAATTAGCCGATATAGAATGCTTTAGTTTGCAGTCTATGATTATTTCGTCCCCGGATCGTATATTGTACGAGTACAGTTGCTTTGTGGGGTACTTCATCTCCTCGGGTCCCTGAAAAGGCTTCAGAAATAAATCCTAAGGTTAATTACAGATATTATGTTAGCTACATCATCCACTATTAGTGTTTTTTGCAATATGAGTATTAAAAGACACAACGTTTCTTGTTATATTAGGAGGTGAGTTTTATGGTAGGTTGATGGTGAAAGAAGGCTTCTAGGGTTCAGATACATAAAAACCATTACGGTTATTTGAGATCCTATCTAAACAAAACTGAAAAATTAATTTACTTTTTAAACAAGGATAATATTACGACTAAATCCTGGATAAAATATATGTGGCATGGGAAAATATCAACTATTACAGGTATTCAAATATTATTTATGTAATGCTATCTCTTAATACAGGATTATATACGTTATGTTACCTGCGAATCTCTCAATTCCTGATCAACGTAGAAGAGCCTCATCTTTGAAGCGGGGAATCCCGCTAGCCGTTCTAATCGCGTCTTCAGATCCGATACAGTCCTGAAACGAAAAGTTAAGCAATCTCAAACTAGTCAGAGTCTGCGCTATTGTAACCGGATATCTGATAATGTACATGTTACATTATGTATATTTTTAAATATATACTAATTTAATCCCTA
>DWME01000610.1:0-31419 GCA_018244795.1 Parelbella ahira ahira
AGAGGTGCGCGCCATGGATTCGAACCCAGGACCCCCGGAATGAGAGGCTGAATTCTTAACCACTAGGCTACCACTGCGAAGTACATGAATATACATAATTATATTATGAATAATGACATACATACATACATACATTGTCATTGTATTAAATGACTAAAATGCTTTTTTAAGTTGAACTATCAGAAGAATTAAATTTAAAACTCTTAATTCCCCTCATTTACGTTTACATAGGAATTTTAAACGTTCACTTGTTCATCATCGATATGTGAACCCGAGCATAAGGAACAACGGTCACGCTTGTAACAACTCGACTAGCAGGGCGATCGAGTCAATCTAGCCAGTTATTCCGCGTATTGTTAACTAATTTTTATTTATGTTCCTACATAATTTGACTTCCCATTGGTCAAATCGAGTCGTTTCCACAAATGAAGCTGGCCTCCAAAATTCTTCCAAAAAGGCAAAAAAGACAGCGCCCGTGTGGGAGATGAAAACATTGACATATGTACATTTGATTACATTCAATTATTATAATTGAACCAGGAGAACCTGGACATATTTGAACTTCTGTAATAGCATGGAAATGTAGAAAAAAATCTCAAATACAGAAATCCAGTAAAGTGATATCAAGGCCAAACATTGCTCAACTGCTTATGTCGCTACTGATAAGCAAGATGTTAGATCATCATACGATTGTGTAAGACGAACATTGTGTAACCTTGTCAATGCTTACATCTCTCCGCAACCAAAATGTATTTAATATATGAAGATTAAAGAAGAAAAAATATTTATTATAAAAATATTAAAGGAACACGCACAGACTGCTTAGTTCCGCTCCGCTTCAGACTCATTCATACTCGGATGAACAGAGACTACAGACCGTTTACTATGATCCCGCCCGAGAATATTATTAAGTATATAATACTTTCTGCTCGCTGCTCTGTTCGTTTTGGGTAGCGAAATATTTATTAGTATCAAATATATTTCGTGAAAATAAATTACAATAAGATTGTTTAAGCGTGTATACTAAACGCTTCAGTGTGTCTGTCTGTATTTTATGAGCTCATTTAAGGAATGTTCTGTAAGTCTTCGATAGAATTTCCACTAAGTAATATATTTTCATGTAGTTTAGTTACGTGATACTTGTTAGGGGTTGGTGGAGAAATTTAAGCTGCACTACGCTATGTTATGTTGTTGGGGAATTTGTTGAATAAGTTGACCGATCAACACCGATAAATAAATACGGATTTGTCGGAATTAATCGAGCGATTGCAACTTTTCTCGCGTGCGTTCCTTAAGCTGTTAAAACTGGACAAAAAGGACAACTGAAAGGAAAGGAAACCATAGTTACATTTTCTAAGATTTGCTTGTAATATACAAAAAATATATTGTTACAACTTTACACACAACCATATAAACACACATTAGGCAGAGCGTGCGTTATGGTAAAAAATCATGCAGACTGTAGATTAAGTACATGTATAGGAGTACATGTGTATTAAATACTTATATAGATAATTTAACATCCATCACCATCATCATCATCAACCTATCTCATTCCACTACTGGACATAGGCTTCCCGCAGTAAGCGTCATCGCGCCCTGTCCTGGCATCCATACACACAACAATTTTTTAGTTCATCACGTGTATTTGTCCTGGCAGGTAATTGAACCCACAATTTCGCTAACCAATCAACTAACGAAACAAACTTTTAAATATGTACAGTTCCATTTTTATACACACCTGATGGAATGAATAGATAACCTTGCGACCTACTCCACACCTCGTCTCCAAACAAATGTGAAGAATATAATGTACACAAACGCACAAACACAGGCACGCATGCACGCACGCACCCAGGCACACACACACACACAGACACACATCTACATATGCATGAGTGAGTAAATTTCAAGAATATACAAATATGTATATGTAAAGAATGATAGGATTATATCCTGAGTATGCACGGAATATTAATTAAGATCATATTAATTAAAGCCGAGCTTTTAGAAGCCACGAATTTATTCATAATAACATTCCCGCTAGACTTAACCGAACCGCCGGTACTGAGTTCAACCGGAAAATGTGTCCCGGAAATGCAGGGGAATGTTAATTTCGGACCGACTGCATACTGGCAGCGAAGCATAGCCCAGCAGTTTCCATTCCAATCCAATCTTAGAAGTAGCGCTCTGGACCTGAGGGATTTTGTTATTTAAGGTATCTGCCATTTGGAAATTCGTTAATAAGCAATTCTTGTATACCTATTTCAAAAATGATCTGGGAGGTATTTTCGGCGATTTTTTTTCTCAACCTTACAGTAACCTTAAAGACGGCTTAGGTCAGTAAATGAATGTTAACTATAAGAATATATCACGTTCACTAAGTACCAATATATGCCTTATAATAAACTCAATTATTCAATGAAATTTATATTTTCAGATATTTTAACGACAATTAATGTTACTGCAAAGTTATCAACTTACAAAACCAACCTCGCAAAGGACCTGGCGTGACCATATCATAATAATAATCCTCGTAAAGTAATTACAAAATTAATCTTAAATGATTTAATTAAAAACGCGTCGCTTAAACCTACAGCGCTTAAAACTTAAATCCGTTCGCGGTAAATGGAAACTAAACCCCGCACGAACATCAGCTAGTGCGGAGTCGTGAACTGAGCGGAATTAACGTAACGTAACATCACGCTTGTAATACTCAAAAGGATAGACAGGGAAGTGTAGTACACTCCTACGTTTCACCAGTTACGTTTACGTCCCACAGAATAGGTGGTGAGCCTATTGCCATACACCGGGCGTAGGTCCAGACTCTGAGTCACTACTAGAAATTCGAAATTAGATAAATCCAATCCAAAAAAAATTTATTAGGTGTGTGAAATCTGCCAACCCGCACTTGGCCAGCGAGAAGAGATATATATTCCAACAGTGGAATGAAAAATGGGTCAATATTTTCTTTTATAATTATTGATATTAATTTTTAGACCGGCCACACTCTTGTACATCCTTCTCTCCAAATCATAATGCGTATACTATTCTAGTACAGAAAATCAGTCGTTCCATATACTGACCGACTACATTCTTATTATAAGTAAATTATTTTCATATACAAACAATTTTCACTTCGTGAATGTGACGTCAGAACTATAACAACAGATTAAAAAACACAACATCTTTAATGAAACCCGCGAAGCTTAAAACTTAAATCCGCTGTGGGTAAATGAAAACTTACCCGCAGGAGCGTCAAGTTGGGCGGAACATAAACTGGGTAAAGGTTTATCTTTACCGACTATCAGAAGTTCAGGCGTCTTGAACTTTTCCAGTTATTAGCGGCTTCAACCAGATTTGTAAAGGAAATTCCTATTAAATCTTTTCTTTATTCTGTTGACTGTCTCCTTGGTTGAGTGGTTGCAAGCGCGACTGCCGACCGGGAGGTCCTTCGTTCAAATCCCGGGTCGGGAGCTATTGGATATTTCTAATTAAGAATTTTTATTAGTGACTCGGACTTTAGATCTGTGCCCGGTGTATGGCAATAGGCTCACAACCTATTCCATGGGACATAAGCGTAACTGGTGAAACGTGGGAGTATACTACACTCCTCTGGCAACACCTTCGGAGATTACGGGCGTGCCGTAAAGTTTTCTTTGTTCTTAAAGCGTCTATTCGTACTTCATTATTAAACGTTTTGTGTGAACTATATGTAGTTTACATATATGTACCGACTTAAATCGCTCTCTTTCGGGATATCGTTAAATATCTTCAGACTTGACTGAGGACTTACTTCATGAATTACCAGTAACCGCAGTAAGATCGCGGCGGAGACTCAGAGACAATTATAGTACTATTGGGATTATACTTCTCCCCAAAACTGAGAAAGCCGTGAAACCTTAAAGTTAGAAAATCGAATCCCCTGGTTATTATGATAGGTACAGAAGCTAATATATTTTAACTAATCAACAAGAATTACACGGGTTTTTGGCTAGTTGCTATACGAATGGGAAAAACTTAAGATTGAACTCATTGACATGCTATTAGAGAGGCCTATATCCGCAATGGACGATGACGGAATGATGATGATAAGTATGAATTAGATGAATTTTAATCGACCAGCGGACCATAATAAGTACAGTTGAAGAAGAAGAAAGAAGTCTTAAGAAATTCTCTTTAAAATTATAATAAATGTTCCAAAACTGCAACAGATGTGAGCTCATTCGTAGTTGAAAAAGTCGGCGCGATATTACCGAATGGGGAAATGATGTGAGTGGAAGTTTGCGAAGAGCGAGAAACTTCAATAGACTTCTCTCGTACCTACATACTTCCGGTACATTTCTTTAACGAGATTAACTTTTCTATCTTACCCGCTGGTTTGAAGTCGAACTTTTTGATATGTACTACTATAATATATTATACTCGTACTCGTATACGTGAATATAATAATTAGGTACGTGTATACTTATATACATTTATTAAAAATATATTTTTGTGTGGCAGTATTTAATTATCGTCGCGAAGAACGTACCTATCATTTTTCTTCACATCAGTAATTGACAGCGAATACCATTAAGTATTAGGCACGCCATTGTACTACTAAATTAACGGTGTTGTTTAAAGATAAGACCTCACCACCTATTCCATGGGACTTAAACGTAACTAATGAAACGCGGGAGTGTACTACTCCCACTGCCTACCCCTTCGGGGACTATAGGCGTGATGTTACGTATAGTATATAATTTTCCACTTTTTTCTGTTCTTATATTAAAATTAAGGTAATTTAGTGCCTACCACAACTCTTCATCATCATCTGAGTTGACCGGTAGAAAATGCCAATTGGCATTAAATCTGCGTTTCGTTAACAACAATAAAGAATAAATAAATAAATAGGTGGTGTATTATTGGTATTTCTTTTATAATAATGTATGTGCTTAAATAAACGCTATGTTAAAGTAATGTAATTCTAGCTTTTATTTTATTTAAATATGAGATATTTTAAAAATAAAAATAATAATATTTAAAAACAACCAAGAACTAATATTTAGAAAAAAATTTAAAAAAAAAACCCATTTGATTTTGATTGTTTTCTTCAATGCAGGAACAGCTCACTCCAATGTTCTCTTCATCAGCCCTAAGCGTGAAAGAGGAACCAGTCTAGCAATAAATAGCAATCTTCATAATGAAGCTCATTCCAATTAGCAGGTAATTTTAATCTAAGAAAGACATTAGCAGACCTGCAATTTTTTACACTTCTATTCTTTTCATTTCTTATTTTTCTCGCTGTAAGCACGCGATACTTTTCAAATTGAATTTTGTAAAGTTTTTTTGACTCTTGGAGTGAAGCGAAAATTTCTCAATGAATTTCATGCTTTTCAGGACACTGTACTGTACAGGACACTCTGTAGTTACTCGCCAATAAAAGGCTGGTGCATTGGTACAATAAGCTCCAGGCTTGACACCTAAATCTCATTGGAATCTATCTTAGAAAACATGCAAACTTTATTTTACCATACATAGCTACGCATTTCTCTAACCTGCGGTGACTTTAACATTGGACAACCTTCACACCTTTCAACTCCTCCCATCACATCCGTTCAAAATAATTTAACTGAAAAATGCGGTCGGAAAAATGTTCACTTGTTAAATATATTTCTCATTTCCCGCGAGCGTAAAGCGTCAGCAACAACACGCCTACGACATAATATTTGTACAAATTCCGTGTAACAAGATACACTGACGCACCTTAAATAAATCTCTTTCCTTTCAAATTCCATTCATGTGAAACTAAGCCGGCTAAGTTATGTCGCGGCGTTTTACGATGCTTCAGAGGTCCTATCAATGTCGTTACATAAACACGACCTCTGGCTCTCGTTGAGGGACTATTTAATTATTAACGTTGATTATGTTTACCCGTAGAGTCTGTAAACGGATTCGACGTTGTATCTGTAGGTTCTCACTGACTAACACATTACTGTTACGCTGCCGGACGAGGCCCTGTAAATGGGACTTCAGACTGCCTAGAGCTTACCACGCAAGTGGCCGGCCCATCTGTTAGAAATATTTAAGCCACCCGCAGCCCTCCAACTGGGTTAACGACTAGAACCAAGTACTGAATGTGTCGTCTAAATGAACAATACTTGTGAAATTTATAGACAATTGATGTCTCTAAATCGTCACGATGCCAAGATATTTATAGCTATGATCATAACCTAACTTTACTATGTTATAAAATTACATTCATATGCCAGCCATAATGAATCATAGCCGTATCACAATATACGATCTTATATGACTGTAATTAAGAATTTAATAAACCTTTTGACATTATTTTTTACAGCAATTCAGAACTAGAATGATATAAACTTCAAAACGCCGTTAAAAAATATTTTTAATCTGTTACAGGAGGACGAGCGACAGGGTGCGAACATGAATGCGTCGCAGACACTCCCACGTGGGTTGAACGACTCTTACTGTAAGTATCAAAAATATATGTAATATTAGCCTCTTATATATCTCTTCGAGGAAATACAAACGTCGTGTCATTATACACGTGATTATTAACATGTCATTACAAATGCTAATTTTTCCATTGCACTGACTAATGCATTTCTTACACTATACATATATACATACATATGTTCACTAGCATGTATTTAAAGATTACCTCGTTAGTCGAGTGGTCGCAAAAGATCCTAGGTTAAAATCCCGGGTCGGGTACTTTTTAATTTTTCTAATTTAGCATTTCTATTAGTGACCCGGATTCTGGATCTATGCCCGGTGTATAGCTAAAGGCTTAGCACCTATTCCACGGGACTTAAACGTAACTGGTGAAATACGGGAGTGTACTACGCTCCTCTGCCTACCCCTTTGGGGATTACTGGCGTGATGTAAAAGGATAAAAGACATGAATTCATTACTATTTCACGTATTTCAATATTTAAAATTTTTATTGTTAACCTTATCTGTTTTAGAATAATAATTGCTAATTGGTAAATTAAATTGTATTAAAAGCACATAGAACAAGTAATATTGGTGTCAGAATATTGCCTTGTGAGACTCCAAAGTTAATTAGCTTAATAAGTCAATGTATAAAAAGCATAAACATGTTTCTAACTGAATAACAGAAATATACAATAAAGTATTTCACGTACCTACTGAAAGATTCAGAGCTGAACTTTTTCCATTAGTTTAGTGTAGCCAAGTTTTCCGATACGTTGAACTATAAGCAAATATTGAAAAGAATAACAAAAATCTGTTTGTATTCTGATTTATATGTTTATTGCTATGCGTTTCTAATAGAATTATGTTCTTTAGAGCGTACAAGGCTCTGGATCTTCATTAATATTCATCTTCATCTTTGTCTTCGTCTTCAACTTCATCTTCATCTTCATCTTTGTTTATCTTCATCTTCATCTACATCGTCATCGTCATCATCATCATCACAGCCCTTTTTATCGTTTCACCGTTTGATATTAGTCTCTTCTCAAAAAGTGGGGAAAGCATGACATCAATCATGCTTAATAGTGTATCTAGACGTACCTAATCAGCAAATTGCGATAACCAACGCAACTCATTTTAAGGTAGACGCTGCATCTCGTTAAGAACGTCGACTAAACTCTTCAATCTTTGCTATTTTTGTTTCAATTAATGATTTACTATTACCTCTGAACATGAAGCCTTGGAGGATATTCTTGCTATTATGGAAGATGTTTAAAGTATTAAAGAATATCCAACATAGCATTTCATACCATGTAAGGAACATTCTCCTTTCATAATACAATATGTATTTCAAAATGTCATTAAGAGCTCATAAATAAAATTTACTTTAAGGAATTCTCGTAAAAGAAAGTTAAATGTATCAGAAGGCTAGATAAATGGGCGAAACACCTAAATGCCTGAAATATTCAAGTCACCGCTCTCAGTCTATAAGAGCCATGTTATACCATAATGTATCGAGCGCTAAAATGCTGCCGCGGTATACACGGCATAATATTCTAATGCAACGCTCATAGCTCTATCATATTGGCATAATGCGTAATATTACATCCAATGGACTTCAGCGGGCCTTGTGTTGAATCGACATTAACAAATTATTATTTGCTTGCTTTGAATGACAAATTGATATTTGCAAGTTGTTCATTATTTAAGAGCTGATAAACTTTTCAACTTATTGTTAGTCTTAAGACCCCATAATTAATAATTAACAGTTACCTTTCCACCCACAGCGGTGTAGATTATTTTCCCTTACAGAGGTGTAAATATTAAGTAATAAGAACAAATAAAATATCATATACATATATGTATGTATATTAAATGTCACCCATAAATTCAATATTAAATTGAAATTATATGATTAAATAAATTAAATATTGCTTATAAATGTCCAATATAACTTAAACACCGCGCGTAAATTTAATTTATTGCGGATTATATTTTCGGACACATGTCTCTATTGCATAATAAGCTTGAAGCATCACACATAACATATGGCATTGTTCAATATCAATGGCTAAACTATTATTATCATTAGGTAAATAACCCTATTATTGCAGTATTCAAGCCCCCAAAAGCTTAACGACTAATATCAAATGAGGAATGGACCATTTAATGTAGTATTAACTAATACTCATAAATCGTTAATCGCTATAAAAGTTATGAGACCATTATATGTATATACATTTACAATGAGTTTCCGTCATTAACACATTTACGAATTATGAACATAGACACTATATTTTTATATCAATGTGCCGGGGCCCTTAAACGCTAGGCAGAAACTGAACTGACTTGTTTCTTCTGCACTCATCATTTTCTTCATACATGCACTTCGGTTTCCAAAAATATGGCTGTGAATATATCATAAGTTAGAGAACTGAATCATTATCCATGTATCCTATCAGAAGTTTTAACAGGGAAAAATATATCTGATAACAGTCTCACTATTTAGCATGTCTTACTGTACATGAATATACTTTGTATATGTATATATTTATTCATTATAATTAAATGGAGATTTTGCAAAGACATCTCTGTGCTCATCAAAATACTATTTGTTATATTATTACATTTTTTAAACGTACAACTTCTTAACTTAATTTCTCGCTTAAGCTCAACTTAAATTATTCTGGTTAAATACTTAGTCTTTAATATTCAACTTCACTATCAAAGAAGGCGTAAACAAAGGACTCTTTGTTAATCTCAAATTATAACTTTTATAAATCTAACCGGACCGTTTCGAGGTCACTCTTGGAATTTTTTTTTTAATTTTATTTCTTAACTTTTAATCATTGAAACCTTCTTTTGCTAATTGAAAAAGCGTCATTTTAACGCCCCTTATACGATAAAAACGCTTACAGTAAAAACTCCGCGGATCTTGAAAGGCCTTTTCCAATAGCCCTATCAATCATGACAAATGGCCTGAGCCCATTCAATTGAGAATAGATTAAATTATTAAAGCACTGAGAAGCCTCGACCGTCACCGATTTATGAATTTATTCTCGTTAACGGCGCACATCAAAAGATTTCGTACGCTTACTCTCGATGTATAATACCTATAAATAATTTTCAAGATTACATTCACTCGTAGCCCTTTGTAACCGTTGCGTTTTGAAAAATGGCAAACCGTTGATCGGTCCGAGGAAGTTGATCAATCACGGGACTTTAATGGCCAACTGTCACGCGTTTCGCCATGAATTGGTAAGCAATTATGTTGAAAACCATAGCTGTCTTATTCGAGGATAAGTGGCTGAATTTATCAAAGTTTGTTGACTGCCTACTCAGTAAGAGACCTAGCGTGACGATATAATAATATTAATTAGCACGTTTTTCCACAATAATATTTTTGTCAGATTATAATTATGAATTGTGTACACATGCTCAAGGCTCGCGATTCTTTAATGAAAGTCGGCGATATCATTCCCCGATTCAATAATGAAGGGTCAATATGCGCCGTCACAGTAAATAATTATAGGCCCTCATAGAATTATTAGACCCTTTTTTGTTTACCGTGACCTTCGCAGCCGCTCGCACGCGGAATGTTACTGGGAAAAATAAAACCTCTTAGTATAACTAGCACTTATGTTAAAAGTTTCTTTTACTGACTTCTGTTTATTTACATTACTTCTGTTGTTATTGAGCTGTTAAAATTATTATACTCCATTTTCGATTGATAGTTCTTTAAAATTAATTAAATGATATTAAAATACAACATTTCTAAATAATAACTAGCAATCTAAAACTATTGGCTGTTTATTCCTTATCTTAATGATAAAAGCTATCGCTTAATTGGCCTCGTTAATCCATTATTCCCATATTGAATACAACATTTTTAAACAATAACTAGCAATCTAAAACTATTAACTGTTAATTACTTACCTTAATTAATGATAAAAGATATCGCTTAATTGACATCGTTAATTCATTATTCCCATTTTGATTCCACGTGGAATAAAAACCACGAAACCAAATGGGAATGTGCTAACAAAAAGGGTGTTTCATAGAGCAATTAATTGCATGGAGTCTTTGCGAATAGCGGGCTAATGTTGGAAAAGCTCGTGATCGGACTTTTAAGCGATTCAAATCAACGCCGTGCCCCCACGAGAGACCTGATAGACTAATTGATACGTCCTTTTCACGAGGTTCCGAGCTAATCGGCTATTTTTTATTCAACAAAAAGTGGCACGATAAATTTATTCGGTACTTAGAAGTACTTGATCCTGATTAAATTATATTCTGCCTACTTAGCCAGTATACAGCCGATAATGTACACGGATTTACGTGTGCTTCACCGCGAGTTAGTACCTAAGCCATCTACAGAATGTATTTGAGACATATTCAAAGCCTCTCCCATTTATAGTGGTAGATAAACGTAAGTGGTGAGACGTCGCAGTATAGGTACTATTCTCCTCAATTCATCTATTAGAGCGACAGAAATATTTCCTTTTACACTTGCACTTCGAAAATATATTTAAAACACAATGTCTATTAAAATATACGTTTAATATAGATAAAGATCGGCATCTTGGTAAACGTAGCGTAGGACGCCCTTCAGCTAGATGGAGTGACGATATACGCAAAGTGGCTAGCAGTGGTTGGATTCGAAAAGCTAAAGATCGAGCTCAGTGGCGTGCTATTGGAGAGGCCTATGTCCAGCAGTGGACGGAAGTAGGCTGGTAATGAATGAATGAATGAAAGATACGAATACACGGTTCTCTTGATAATAATGTTTTTACACCTGTACCTACTTAACAGAACAATTCTATCCATCTAATTCCGATATCTGTACATAGCTGGAAAATCTGTCATAATAACAAGACGAAGGCTGACATCACACCGTCCGTTTTAAATTACACCGCCAACCTTTATAGCTCCTGCAAGTGTGCTGCGGCCCTAATTCAATTGTGCCCGACACCCGGCAACTTACGAACGTCCCAGAAACTAAACTTCGATAATTGTTCGCACGGAACATCGTAAATTAGTATAACCGTCGGCTAGGGTTGTCGAAAGTTTGAGATTACCGATGTTTTGTTCTACAAAGCAATAGCAAGAACTGCCTTTACGTAGTTTTACGCCTGCGATAGAATCGATAATAGGTATAGTGACAAGCGCTTACAAATATTGGGTAGCCCTACAAAAAGTACCGATATTATTAATCTTATAGAACTTCAGATAGATGAACGTATGAAGTTCCACATTAATAATTTCCGATTGAAGATATGTCCTGCCACGTAAGAACAAACTAGATCGTACAACATTAGTTTCTCGAAACAATTTAGTTTTCTGATAAAATCACGACAATATTTTTCTGAAAAGGTAAGCAGAGAAGTGTAATACTCCCACTTTCCAGCAGTTACGTTGGTCGTCCCGTGAAGTAGGGATTCGCATGCTGCCAATTTTCTTTTCATTTAATAAGTCTATTTATATATGAACATTACCCTGAAACCTTCAAAATGATTCTACAAACCTTAAGGTAACTATTAAAACCAACTATTAAAACTAACTATTAAAACTAACTATTAAAACTAACTATTAAAACCAACTGTTACATACACGCTGTAAAGTCTCAAAAAGCTAGTGAAAACTAACTATGACAGTTATACTGTCCTTTATTAAGGGCCAATCATAGTCGAAAGCATTACAGTTAACATACTAATAACATTCATAGTTATGCTATGAACCCACACACGTAGTGAACCGTCGCGATTGACTACGAAAATCTACACATCGTTTTTATTTCATTTTTCAAAACTCAAGTAGGTACGAACTTATTCACCAGAGTACAGTCCTTGGACAGAGAAGGTGTAAGTTATATACCATATTCACAGATTGTTCAATCTAACTCTGGCTTAATTTATTAACACTGGATTTAAACAAAGTGAAGCCAAATACAACTAATTGACTTTACCAAAATCAGCATGTCTTTAAGAATAGAGACTTCAGGATCACTGATATTCAAGTCTTTGATGATGGTATATTTGGCAATTGTGCTCTGCATGACGCGTGAAGATAAAACATACAATAACGTCACGCTTGTTTTATCCTGAAGGGGCAGGCAGAGGAATATAATACACTCAAACGATTAACCGATTAATATACTGATTTTAAAGCCAAAGTGACGATTTAACAGGTATAATAATAATAGTAACAATACAATTAACAAATTATATAATCTTTAAAGAGCGCTAACCCTTAAAACGGTGTCAAACGTTGGAAGCTGCGGAACATTTAGCTAAACTTTATCCAAAATCCCAGTCGTGAAATATCGCCGCTGTCAATTGTGCCATTTCGTACATAATTAGTTTCTCGCTCTTAAACTGTTTAATCTTAAACTGTTTTATGTTCAGGAAACCTTAATAATTAAGTCGGTAGATAACTTAATAGTAATATCACCCCTGTGTTTGCCGGAAGGGATAGGCAGACAACTGTTATAATCTTACGTTTCATCTTTTATAGTATTCGTCCCGTGGAATAGGGGATGAGCCTATTGCCGTACAACGGATATAAATCTAAACTTCCAGCTACTACTAAAAATCTCTACTAGAGTCAACTAAATTTTAAAAAAATGGTTGAAGAATACGTTAAACAAATAACAATAAATTAAAAAAATTAATTACATTGGTGACCAGCAACAAGATGTAATAGACATTTTCTTCTTCTTTTCGTGCCTCTTCAACTAGCGAAGGTCGGCAGTTAGCTCCACAAATTTCCTTCGGTCCTTTGCTACGCTGAAAAGTTCAGCGGCATTTGAGATCTTTTGATATTTTAATGGACATTTTGCAACACAACAAGTATGTCTTTGTTGTTAACACTAGGAGACATTCGTGGAGACCCATAGGATGGTAACAAAACATAAAAAAAACCCTTTGGCAGGTGACGTTAAGCCAAATCCTCGTAAATCCGAGGCTCCTCTGGACGTCGCGTGCCCTAAAAAATTTAATGGGTGGATATAATCAGTAATGTAAGCAAACTTTAACGCAGCCTTTTATGTGTTCACAGTTATTTGACCTCGATAGGAAAACCCGTAAAGCTATTCCGCCCCACTTCACATAAAATATAGACGTGTCGTAGCCCCGCTATTATCTGGACTGCCTGTTTGAATTGTTCACTGATTGTTTCTAGCTATCTTTGGCATTGTTTAATTGAGATTCTCCAATTCAAATAGTCCAGCACATATAGAATTAAATGGATAGAGTTAATGCATAATTACATGTTTGGGAATTTACTCATTGACGGTATTGTGGAAGTACAACGGTAAGATAGATTCTATGAAATTTTTATTCTCTTATGTTAGGTACTATGATTTTTCTTTTAAAATAGTCTAGGATATATATAATTATAAATATATAGTAAAAGATTAATTTCACATTTCTAAATTGATCATCTATCGTATTATGGAAAGCATTACATAAAGTACCTACTCTTAAAAAATTCATCGTACTTTAATCTATTTTTAAAAACTAATCAAATACAACTAAAATAAGTTTTAATATGGCTAAATCAGAAGTTTATGCAGCATTTTAATTTAAGCTACTGTACAATTTTTAAATATTATTTAAAAAGAGTTTATAGCACGTAAAATTCTCAGAACGAGAGTTTTCAGTGAGTTCTAGTTCTGAAATCAGAAAGCTAAACATTTGACGTGAATAAATCGACAGTCGGTACGTTGCATTCATAGGACTTTGCTAACAGTTTCCGACAGAAGCTATTCGCAACAGATTTCTAGAGAACTTTGTCAAACTACGTGTCAAACTCTACATTGTATCAACACGTACTGAGCAATCTTACGGAAACAGATTTTGATTAAAATGTATTACTTTCATAGGACTTTACTTTTATTTCGTGCCGGAGGCTATTTGTAACAGATTTTTGGGTAACTTTTTGAAACTACACGTATAACTCTACAGGCGTACTGAGTAATGAAACGAAACTTTGATTAAAATATATTCTTTTTCGTTGAACATCACGTTGTATTCCAGGCGGAAATTATTTACAACAGAATTCTAAAAAAAATTGTCATATCACGAGTCAAACTCTACATTGCATGTAGAGTTACTGAATAACCTTACTCACAGTATTTTGATTAAAATCCATCACGCCAACATTCATCCATTCTATTAATTATAAGTGGCGACGGCCATGTTGCAAAATGTCGGTATAACTCTACTATCTGTGATATGTCGTTCAACGCGCTGTTCTTAGAAAAACCTTGATTAAGTTCAAAAGACAGGAGTTCATTAAGAGTAATTTATTACATGGCACATCGTGGTTCGTGAAAATTAGTTACTTAATGTTTATTAAACGTCACACGCCAATTTAATTACAATATTAAACTGATATTGCACAAAACAACTTTCAGCTTTTTATTCAATAATACTGTGAGAATGGAACGAAAAAAATAAACATGATATAAATTATGAACAAGAGTACGAACGTGTCAGTTAGGAATAGAATATCATTGGGAAGTTTCGTATCATTTAAAAATTTCAAAACTGCTACCGATTTTATTAGATACGTCAATTGTTCTTAAAAAAAATCCGTCCAATATATTGAAAACGCAGCTCGCTTCGAACGCTTTCTCTCTTTCATTTAAACTATTGCACCAGTGAATTCTCGGAACCCGGGTAACAGAAGCTTGACAAAACTTTCTGGCAGACGCAAGTGGCGTTGACAAATCGACGAACAGTGGGACGTCAACGTGCTGTTCAGGGAGCTAAATGTTCAATGCTGAAACCATTTGCAACAAACTCGCTGCGAATTGTTTCTGCTTCTCTGTTTGACTTTTTCGGTCTCTTAACGGAAGCCCTTTCTTTATCATCAACCATTACTTCAGATCTAATAATGAATTCCTCACTAAAAGGTCTAGTATTCACATACCCCGCAACAGAATTATTCCTAATGTGGGAACGTGACAATGCCTGGTACCAAACAGACCATTACCGTTTAGTATCTGATAACTCATGTTGGTGCACTGCAAGGGTCACATAACGTATCACCCGCACACGTGTTTCTAGGTTCTCATAAATAAAAATCAAACTCAATACAGTTGTGTATGGCAATAGGCTCACCGTCTATTCCATGGGGCTTAAAGGTAACCGGTGAATCATGGGAGTGTACTATCTCTGCCTACCCCTTCAGGAATTACAGGCGTGGTGTTACCTTTTATATTCTTATTATTAATCATTAATTTATATTCAATATAGCACCTATAAAGCTCAAGTCCGAGAGATTCTCCCTTGAGGTTGGAGGTAGACACATTGCTCCTTGTCGGTCGAATGTGAAACTATTACGCAGTGGAGATATCACACAATAGTATATCAGTGCCCAACGACCGAACAGGTGCAGAGACGATGAAGACTGCAAGATGAAATACTCAATCTCGCTACATCGATAGAGTGGAATATTACAGTCATCTCAGTTCATATTTTGATTAATAGACTTCCTATTCTAACGCTTAGTCCATTTGAACCCCTGAACCCCTTTCCTTCCCTCCCTAAGCTTCACTTGACGTAGACAAATCGACGGAAGCGCACTGGACTCACGATAAGCGTGCTGTACATTGCAGAAACAGTTCTAAAGGCTGTTTTATGGAATAGAAGTTAGGTAGCAGTTGTGCAGTTCGCGACGCTCTAGTTTCGAATCTATTCAAAAACACCACGAGAACTCGCTCTCCAGTAAACCAACAGGACTATGTACATATGTATACTTACATATATAAAGTATACTATGGAACCGTTTAGTGTGATTGTGTGTCATAACCGTGTGTATATATGTGGGCGTATGTGTGTGTGTGTGTTTGCATGTGTGTTTGTGTGTGTATTTGTGTGAAAAAGGGAAGTATTTTTTAGTAGTTATTTATAAGTCACATAAATAAATTAAGCACTTCATAACAAATGTATAAATGTATCTAAGTCGGTGATCGCTGACCGAATGTTTGCTTTTACCAAGTTAATATTTATTTTTCGAAACCACGAACCACTATACAGATTAGTTTATACCACGCCAATACATTTTCATGAATTTAATAGCGAATATTCAAAACAGGATCGAACTTCGCTTACAGCATATTAATTATATGAAAATAATTTCGTAAACTTTATCCGAGATAATTTCGTAACCCCTAATTATTCGGAATTATTAATTTATTCATTTTGTCAGGTGTCTACTTTATAACTCTTCAACCCTTTAATTTGTCATTTTCTGTCGTTTCAGACTTAAATTTCATAATACGGTTCAACGATAATTAATTGCTTAGGTCTTTTAATTAATTGTTGCTCGTTTTATTCCTAGATGTATAATTTTGGGGACTAAGAATTATCCTGGCAAAATATACGGGTATTAAAAATATTCAAGAGCTAAATAAGCTTTTCATCTTAATTAAATAATAAAATTAAAACAGCTGAAGCTCATCAGGTTTTTGGGATAGAGATATCTGGCACTGTTGCCTTTGCCTATCCAGAAGGGGTCTGGCGTGACGATATAATCTAAATGATAGAGTCTTATGAAAACTTTTTTCTGTTTAATGTCGCGATGTGTTCATACACATGATATATACTGGCTTACCTTACTTGCGTTTTTCGAGATAGGCCCACTAGTTATACAATATTGTCAGTATTTATCAGATTTATACATTGTAGTAGCAGGAGTAATATCCTTTATTGTACACCAAAATATGATAAACAAAAATAAATACAGAAAAACATTAATACTAGGTTGTACAATAGGCGGCCTTATCGCTAACTACCTCTCTTTCAGTGAACTTTATTATTGAAGGAGAGGAGGAACACACAACAAATGGTAAGATTATAATCCTTTGTAATATAGATCCTAATCTTTCTTTGTCTGCCACAGATGAAGTCACGTACCCCCCTACGTCGGAGTGGTTCGACAGCAACTGCTCGTGGGTGGACGCGGTCTCGTGGGGCTGTAACATCACCAACGCGACGACCGGCAACTCTACCTCCACGGACGTCACGTCGCTCGTCCTCATGGCGGTGACCTCCGTCGTCCTAGCTCTCATCATCTTGGCTACTATCGTCGGTAAGTATACATGTATTTTCTTATTTATTCATTTTCATAGTTATATATTGAATGCCGTCGTCGGTAAGTATAGGCTTTTTGTTATTCATTTAATTATTGAATACTGTCGTCGGTAATTACACGCTTATTGTTTTTTTTTAATTATTGAATTCTATCGTCGGTGAGTATAGGCTTATCTTTTCATTATGTACATTGTACATTTAAAAAATAATCCATCAAACTACAAAAGACTTTGTGGGGGGGAAAAAGTATGTCTTCAGGTACATGATAGATATATGTAAAACAATTATTATACGTCTTGTAATAATATCAATACGTACATTTCTAAATAGGTAATCAATAGTAGTCATATTACAATCGATTATGTTTGTCAGTGTCTGTCAGCCGTTCCTATATCAAATCTGTCAATGTGATAAGTTTCAGGCAATTGTTAAAATTTGCAAACAATTCATAGACGTTGTATAAAAATGCACAATATCTTTCTCGAATCAGAATTCATTTTGGATATTTGTCTTCATAATAATCAAGATATTCAGATCGTACGACTGACATAAATAGGACAAGGACCAACCATTTTTTAGTTCTCCTTAGAGTTTGACATTTTGAGTATTCTTCAAGGCTTGTATTCAACAGCGATAACTAAAATAATAATCTAGAACAAAAAAGATAATTTTTCACTCTACAAAAATAACGGCGGCTTATCGGAGAAAACTGCTCTTGTGTCAAATGCGATCAATACCGTGTAGAGTCGTAACTTGATTTACGATGGAAACTTTGTATTACCAGAAACGTTTCGTACGGACCATTAATTATTTGTGAAAGTTTTTATTTTCGTCATTTAAGAAAAGCCTATTAAGGATTAGAATAGTTAATAGGCCGACTTTGGGCAAATAGACGAATCGCGTGCCTATTATCATCTTCAGCGGCCGAGGGTCTAATAAGCGTGCCACGGATAGGGCCAAAAATTACACGTTAATGTACCAAAGAAAGAAGCATTATCGTTTTCAATTTATTAAATTATGCCGGTGGTGTAGTTTCAAAATACATATTAACCAAATTATGATCATCTTTTGTCACACGAACGATTGTGTCGGTCTTACAAAAAGTTAAATAACTTCGTGAGATCGCTTGCTAATTTTTCCGTTACCTAATCTCACATCTAGTTTCGCATTGTCGTCGTTACCGCTTCTCGGACATCGACACATCTTTAAAGCACCCTGTGTCTGGAACGATTGCGTTCCAAATGATTTGTACTTAAGCATTATTTTCATCATTTACACTGTTAAAAGTTAAAAAGTTAAAAATTAGGGAACTGGTTGTTATTTCTGAAACACATACGAGTACAAATGTCATGCTATAAGTTTCGCCTCGCCAGTATAATTATGTAAATCTCCATTCAGTATCAAGCAACCACGACCCCAACTAGACCGTAAACAAACGTTGGATGTTTATCATACATGTGATTTAAAGCGATTTTAACCCCACGGCTTATATGTACATACTAAGCCACTGCACTCGTTAGATACAAGTACAATTATTAAACTAGGGGTAACTGGTACTTGCTATAACATAGCCATCATCATCATCAGCCTCTTGATGTCCACTGATGGACATAGGCCTCCCCTAATTGGGGCCACTCCATCCGGTCCTGGAATATAATATAGCCATATATTATGCTGATTTTGTAGATGAACCAGATGGAAAAAATAACATCCGAATCAGCATAAAAAATCCCTAAAAAGAGCGCCGTAAAGATAATTATGGCTTAGCAGAATAATGAGAGTTTATTGACAAGCCTTCAGCTTATTTTTGTTAGCAAGGAAAAAACAAATTTTGTTCCGTTGCCCAGCACGTCGACTCCAATGTCCATAAAAAGCAATTCTCTAAAGGTTGTGGATATTACGCTATTTTATCCCCGTGGCTAACAGTATTTCTCATTGGGTGACATATTCTTGTTTCTGCACCATTGGGAAATAATTTGGTGTGTTTACCACGATTTGCCGCCGCTCTATCCGAATTAGCCATTCGGTTACATTACTAACGTATTGCATACATTAACAGGTTTTAATCGTATGTGGATTGTAGCTTTGGCTATTAATCTGCTTGCTTTATTATACTATCTATCACGCCTTTAAACAAAAGAATACCTCCCATTTTTTCTTTCCTTCGCTTCCACAGGGAGGAAATTTGATACGAAGATTCTTTAAATAAACTTTTACCTATCGTTGAATCGAAGGAATAAAATTCTATTTTTAATTTATAGCTACCAAAAACTTGTTTCGATAACTACAATAAAGACAAAACGTTAAAAGTATATTTGTTATATATGCTACAGCATCGCGAACTAAAACAATACAATCCAAATGGAACGGATGCCATCCACTGTGTTCCAGAATTCGACGCTACACTTTTATTCCATGTACGGATAGTACATTGTACCACATATAATTCTATTGCAAGTAGAGTCCAACACAAACAAATTCACTAACAAAAACAAATGAAAACTAAAACTCGAAATTGGAATTTTGTTTCCATTTGAATACGTCAATACCGTTCCATTTTAGAATCATTAACAATAGCTCTGTGAAATTATCGAAAATAGCCTGAAATTAATTCCATATGTTTAATGCCAGATTAATTTTCATTCCCAATTTTAAACATTTGTGTTATATGGGCGTGTTTTTCGTTTAGATATGGTGTTTGTATTGTATTAAAAATGCGATGTACCTTCTATAATTAAAAAACAACTACACTTTATCACTATAATATATTGCGTAAACCTAATAATAGCCGAGTATTCTTAACTTTATTTTCACACCCATTTTACCCGTAACCTATATAATTCTAAACATTACCGTCTTAAATAAAAGACTGTAAGTTTAATAATTTCATCGATTTTAATTAAATTCTGTGAAAAAAGCAAATGTGGCAAACACGCGTGGCGAAAAATGATCACATGCAATCGTCAAATCAGTAGCGTGTGCTTGAAGATCAACAGTAATATATAAATCGTGCAGTATACATCGTACGTTCAGGGCCGTTAGAAGTACTGCAGAGCATTAATTACGCCACACACTATGATTCATCTCGTTCCATTGTTTACGATTCCTTCTAGTACTTTCCATAACAGTTAATAGTTACGGCTCGTATGTGATGTTTTTATCTAGGTTATGCGTCATTAGGAATCATATGTCATAAATTGACAGCTCCATTAGGCCAGTGGTTTGTGAACCCGAATGCTGAGCTGAAGGTGGTGGATTCGATTCGTACCCAGGAAAATTATTTCTGCTACGATCACAAATATTTCTTATGTACCTGGGTGTGAAAAACAATCTTTATGAGCATATATTTATATATATACATATACATATTATGTAGTCTGTCAGCCCTCACGTTACTATAACCTAGGAATATATTTTGGGGACAAGCGGCTTTGTGCGGAGATGTCCCAGGATATTTATTAATTACAAGCCTTTATCATAAAAAGGTGTACCAAATAGGCGCTTGTATGTAAAATTTTTCCGTAATAAGCCGATAGAGTTACCAAAATTAGGTAAAATTTAAGTTCCGCTCATCGTTCAGTGATTTTGATTGCACATTGTGTTAATTTGCAGGAACAAATTACTGAATGAATGGGTTTAATGTGCGTGATTTGCTAACTAAAGCAGATTTTAATGGACCGGAAACATGAGTTTGTTAATGGTTATTTAGCTCTCATAAAAAGCATTGACAGCGTAGTGGTTTAGAATTCAGCCTTCAGATTTGAGGAGCTGGGTTCAAATCCTGGCACACACTTCTTTACAAAAATGAGCGTTTTAAAATTAAATATCTCATACTGTAATAATAAAAGACAGCGTCGCGACGAAACTTACAAATATTAGAATTCTCTATAATATTCTGTAAGGTCCGTGAAGTCTGCTAGGCGCTCTTGGCCAGCATGGCAGGCTTAATCCATATCTTTCGCCTTAACTCTTCTCATTCTGAAAAGACCGATAATGAAACGATAAAGGTGTTGGATACTAATGAAACACCAAATCAATATGATCAATAGATAGAGTAGATCGTCGTAACATAGTTTAAATTTAATATGAAGGACTTTAACAATGCACTTCTGAATATTTGAACCTCATCTATGATTCACTTTGAAACCAGCTAATTGACCTTCATCGTGTAACGGGTAGTTTATTTAGCACGAGTTGATTTGTCTATAAATAGTACTTGTACTATTAATTGTACTGGTACTATTGAAGAAGAAAAGAGCGCATCATGCCTGTATTACCTTCAAAGGATAGGCAGAGGAGTACAATATACCGATTTTGACGTGACAACGTCTTAAATTAGGTTGCGGCTCGGAGTCACTCATGAAAAAGTGTAACGCCCGGTAACGTTACGATGAGTCACCGAACGAGAGAGAGGCCCGCCGGACCGGCGAATGCCTTGCGTCTCTCTCCCACTCAAACATGATCGGTCCGCCGCGCGCGCAGCACTAGAGAATTAGGCGCGTTGAATCGGTGCGTGCTTGTGTCTCTGTCTTTCTCGAGCGTGCGATTGTGAGAACCGAACTTTGGAGGACCGCCACAAGTCCAGTTGATGCGAATAAAACTTCAAATATATTTATCGTATGACCTATTTCTATATTTGACAACAGAGTCACTTTAGTTACCGCTACAATAAAATATAATTAAACGACGCTTACCACTTCGTTTACCACTTCACTTCATATACTGCTTCATATACCGCTTCATTTACCACTTTGGGCTGGTCGTTATTATACATAATAAATAATAAAGGACCAAGTACGCTACCTTGCGGCACTCCAAACTTAACAATTCTGCGTTGAGAATTAAAAGTCATATAACAATTGGTTTTTTTGCACATTTCTGTGTATTGGTCCCTGTCAGTTAGGTACGATTGCATGAGATCGTAAGCATTACCCCTTATCCTCTTATTGATGTAACAATAATAAAGGTGAAACACGTGGCGATACTTGTCTATTTTTCCCAAGAACGGTGAATAATATATTCATTGTAATAACTGAAACTTGAAACCATTGGATAAGCTGAAACAATCATCCATGTAGATCAGAAACACTGAAATACGCTTGTGTCCCTCGGACGGCACCCACTGCAAATCGAAGACAGAGTTCTATATCATCTGCTGTCCTTCTTCGCTCGCTTTTATATAGCGAAATATATGTAATTTCCGAGGTCTTCTAGGCTGAGTATATCGACATTTTTGCCAAAACACGACGATGTGATCAGTTCGATCTCACTTAGATTGGAGCCGATATGGCGACCTTGCCGAAAAATTGGGGATACATCAGCGTTGGCAATAGAACTGCGACAGACGGTATGTTCCAACGAACCGATCCAACTTCAGTAAATAGTGCCCACTTGATAGGTCACTCATCATATATATAATATTCATGTCATGTATAAAATATTTCTTTTTTAAACTAAACCTACATAAATTTACTCATTAAAAATAATAACTGAAGACTTAAGGATTTTGTAATTTAGCTTTATAGTATTTTCTCGTTACTCTCTGTTTACTCAAACGGCAATAATACCTTCGAGCGCTGACACGCTCTATCCTCCCGCATCACACCCCTTATCACAGGCCAGCAGCAAGCCTTCTATAATATTATTTCGTTTTAACCTTGCACTTAATTTTCACGGTTGTTAATATTAGTTCAAAACAATTAATGTTCAGAAAAAACCAATGCAATGCACGGGGGCGTGTTCTGGTATTACAAATCAAGGATATACCGTTGTGATTTATCCTGTTATCACGTCATTTATCACGGCCTTATTTCTTGCCTACGAACAAAAATCATCATCAGGGCATACATCTTGCTCATTCAAAAACAATCAGCAAATATGTTGGGGAGCCATATTGAACATGTTGTATCCCTATAGTTAAATCGCCACAGTATGTGTGGCAGACCGTCTCATAGCCAAAACTATGTATTGAGACATTTTTGAATAACACAAATAAATACAATAATAATCGACCCGTTTGTCATTCCACTGTTGGAATATGGGTCTCGTCTCATATTGAGAGGGCTAAGGCCGTAGTCTGCCACGCTGGCCAATTGCAGGTTGGCAGACTTCACACACCTTAGAAGTTTTCTATTTATTGTAAGTTCTAAAGTGTGTAGGTTTCCTCACGATGTTTTCCTTCACCGTTAGCAAGTGATATTTAAACATAAAACGAACTTTTGGAAAGAGGTGCGCGACATGGATTTGAACCCAGCACCCCCGGAATGAGAGGGTGAATTCTTAACCACTAGGCTATCACTGCTGTCACAATAACACATAACATCGTGATTATACGAATTCAAATGTTTTGTGAAACTGATACGAGCCGTTGGGTAGTCGAGTGCTAATGAGGTTGTCTGCGCCGCTTTGAGACATGCCTAGAACTGACTCCGATCCTGTTGCGACTGTAGGGTGCTCAAGCTCAGGCTGTTTAGCAGCTGAACGTGATTGCATGGCAACATTTTGTTCAGAGTTACTGCGTTACATTTCTTCTATGTATTAATTCCAAGCAACGACTGGCCGAAATATGCAATCCCCTTTAATAGTCAGACAGAGAAACTGCATAAGTTGACTAATTCACAACACGATGTCTCTATCTATATCTACCATAGTCTAAACGAGATATGCTATAAAAACATTTTTGAAGCTCCAAAACTGGTTTCAAAAGACTGCATTAAATTTCCCGCGTAAACAAAGGACTAGATATTTACCGTGTTCGTCGGCAAGTTCTTTGTAAGGAATTCATTTAATCTCCGCTGAAGGTTCAAAGCAAATACAAAATGAATTAGTAGCTCGTGTCGATATTGCGCGCGGTATTCTATTTGATTAATTATTACGAAGTGACCCTACGACGCTTTTAAAGTTATTTTATATCAAGATTGGCTTTTATTTGCTAAGACAATTTGATCAAGGTTAAAATAGAGTATTCAAGCGCTTTTTTAAGTACTCATGTTGTAAAAGAAGAGAAGAACGTATAACTCGCCTGGGAACAGAATGGTTCAAATATATTGAAATTACTCCTAATTGTATTAGCCGCGCCAAGAGATGTGCGCTCCTGGCCCAGTTACTATAGTTTATATTAGTATTATATTGAATATATAATATAATATAAATATTATTGTGAGACGCTGGGGGTTGCACCACAGACCACATCCACACGGTAAGGCTGATTATACAAAAGTCAAAAGGGCATAATCAGCCCCTGTGTCTGGCTTTTGTTTACTATGAGAAGGCCTTTGACTCCGTGGAAACCTGGACTGTTCTGGAATCATTACAGCGATGCCAAGTAGACTGTCACTACATCGAACGATTTACTTTATTGTTTGTAACAGTAGCAAGGTAGTCGAAAGTGACGCTTTGCCAAAGCACATTATTGGTAGTGTTGATGAGGCGAACAGCCCGACGTGAACTACTTCTTGTTTGGACATAAGGAGCACTTAAAGGTTTGTGGTAATGGTAAAATGCACAGGCATGTAGGCAGATGAGTGTTGTACACTGCCACGTTTCACCAGTTACGTTTAAATCGCATGGAATAGGTGGTGAGCCTATTGAAAGAAAGAAAGAAAATCTTTATTCCATCCAAATATAACATATAATAAAACTACAACAAAAAAAGTGCAAAAGATACAAGGAAAAATATTAAAAAAAAAACAAAAATATTAGAATTAACAAAAAAAATAAAATAGTAAAAAAAATATCTGGCTTTTTCTCAAATCATAAGTATTTTCTCGTATAAAACTACTATTCATAGAACAGGAAATATATAGGAAAATATTCTCAATGAGTTTGTGGTTTGGTGTGTGCTGTGGTACACACATGAAAATACACCCAATGTATTAGTGTGTAATTTTAGTACTCAGCTCTCATTCAAATATCCAGCGAAGCACTGGAAAATCATTGGCAGCTAAATATAAAAAAAATGATTCTTTTTTAATTTTTTGCTCAACTGATTGATCTGGCAAGAAACGAAACTTCGTTGGACAGAGACGGGTTGTTGTGTGAAATCATTTGCGTGAAGGAGACACTAATCGTATCGAGCTACTTCAATAGCGCTCACACAAAATAGCAGGCAAGAAAAAAACGATTAGCTCACTTCTCACAAAAAGATATTTTTAGTGTCATTATTAATAAAAAGTGTCATTCATCTGTTTAATATCGTGAATGATTTGCGAAACGCATGCAGAAGACTACTGTTATTATATAATTTAATTGACCAATGCGTATACTGTTTCTTCGAAGCAGGTTGTCTTCAAGAACAGATAAAGGGGACTAACTGTAGTGAACCCATACTCGATAAAATCAATTGGAAAAATCACAAAGATTATTAATGTATCTTCATTCTTTTGAATTCAAGAAGCAATTTAATGTCTTATACACTCACCACTTAATTTAATAAAATATATAATTCTTAGAGTTACAAAGTTTTTATTTGTAACAATGTTATGTTCACAAAAATAAGTAAAAGCTCACTTCTAAACGTATACTCGAATAGAATATGTTATTTAGCGGGCAAGATTAGAAACTGGTATTTTTAAAATACTGGCCGTAGAGAAATAGTTACAGGTATAATAATATTAACAGTTAAATTCACCCTTTGCCTTCAGATAGATTAAAAAAACAAAATGAAGCTATGTACAAGAGTTTTATTAAGCATGTAATGAATATTTAAATAATTTGTAGGCGTGGGAACAAAGATGTCTGCCAGGCTGTTGTATATTCTTTGTTTTAATATTTAAGTCAATCATCTAATAATTGCAGATTCTTCTGCCAAAGTTATAACATTAAACAATTAATTAATGTAAAGTTAAATTTTAAAAAAGGATGTTGAGGGTTTTTAAATTTTATTCTTTCGCTTTTTATGTTGCCCTAGTTTCGTTTATATATACCTACATATGTATCTTATTATAAACAATGGTTTCAAATTCACATTTTTTTTAATTTTCTATAGCATGTTGAGGAATCACGTGAAACAATTAGATGTTGAATAGATGTATTCATAAAATTTTTAAATTTACTTCTTTCATGCTTAATTACTTCCTTACTCGTTTATCGATTAATATTTCTCGATTAATATGTGTCGTCCAATTAGCCCGATAATAACAGGATAGATAGTATCTGGAAGATAATAAGTCCGATCAATATAAATCCAGACAGAAAGGTAAATTACTTAAATAAAAACATTAACGAAGTGTTAATATTTTCGAATTATATTTGGAATCTTTCGAATCCACTTATGAATTAAATTTCGAATTCCGAATTTTTTTACACCTGTCAGTGTCAATGTCCTCTTAGCGTATCAGTCGGTGGACATGCAAACACTGAACATTGGAATCTGCTACACTTTCAAGTATTACTACATGTGCACCATGGCTTAGATTTTTAACGCAGACTTTAAAGGAATCATTATTATTAATACCACCTCATCAGATACCTTAAGGGGCAGCCTGTCCCTACAAATTGACGTATTTTATTACATATACATATTCATAACTTTTAACTCTTTGCAAGACAAGAGATGCCCAGGTCTTAACTTTTAACTCATTGCAAGGCAAGAAATGCCCAGTTCTTTAAATTTTTGTCAATTTCTGGGCAAGAGATACCCAATTCATAATTATTATGTACTAAACATTATTACGATCGATAGCATACCAATTTAACTTCACCAGTAAGGTTCTTATGAAAAGCTTATATATAAAAAATAGTAGGTAACCGCCACAATAAATATGTTTTTGAGTGGATGGTGTTAGAAATTTCTCTTCAATATTATTTTTTAACTTTTCATGAGTAATCTATATCTAAATGATTAAATTATGTGCCGGCTTAATTACGTCTGGAAGTTTCACTTCCGTACAATCGGATGTAAGGGAGGTTATTTCGGTAATATTATTTGCAAACTTTAATTACATTTCAATTGTTCAAATCCTATAATTTAATAATGTTCTCAACAATGTCCTTTTTATATAATTAATTTTAACCTTATAAACAAATTTGGGTAGTGATAGAGCATCGGTTTAAAGTTCAGCCTCCCGTTCCGGAGGTTTCGGGTTTGAATCTTGACGCACCACTTGACAAAAATGTGCATTTTAAAATTATGTTTTGCTGCAACCGTAAAGGAAAATTTCGTGAACGATTTTGCACCGTTTAATATTCCCCATAAAGTTTTCTAAGGCGTAGGAAACCTACGAACTTGCCCTTTGCAGAATGACAATGTGTGGACTTAACCTTTCTCATTCTGAGAGGAAACACATATCCAGTGGAATGATATAACAGTTGATAATGAAAATGATGATGAAACAAATTCGTTTGGTAACGGTTACAAAATAATATATTAACATAACTATGTGCATAAGTTGAAGTCCATGGATTTAAGGTATTTAGAATATGATTATATTAGCATAATAAAATAGTACGCGAGATTTTAAAAAAAAACAAGTCCGTGATCATTTTTCTCAGTACATTGTAGAGTATTTCACCTGTACATGTATGTATACATATAAGTGGATATGTATACACATGTTTAAGTGAATAATTTGAAAATTTACAAACATCAGGTTGTTACGCAACATTCCACCACTATCCGAGTTGACTGGTAAAAAACAAAACAAACAATAAAAATCCCCTCTTTGTTAATAATAATAAAAGATAAAGTACTTAACAAATAAATTAATATAGACACTATAGATTCTTATTAAGGATACAGTTGATTATGTTTAATAGTTAAGCGCGTTAAGGCATTGACTTGTAATTGACATTTAGGATCTACATGTCTTACAATATTTCGCACTACGGTAGGAATATTAAAAAAAGTTGTATAGTTTGTAGTGCCTCTAAGATTTTCAATAAAAAATGTATATAGCATAGGACGCCCAGCGGCTGGTAGCGGTTGGATACGAAGGACTAGACATTTAGCTCAACGGTGTGCTGTACGAGAGGATTATGTCCAGCGGGGAATGGGCTGATGACGATGATATTTACGTTTCTCTTTTATAATCAGATAGATAGAAAATATTTTTTTGTTAAAAAACAATATAACTACAAGTATAAAGTACATATTTAGTAAACCACATGTTCGATACTCATTGCATACTATTGTAATATTTGATATGTAATCAAATCGCCCAAAGGCACGTAACGAGAGTACACGTTTGGTAGCGACGCGCTGAACGAGGGGAGGTCGCACTAGAATGGACATAATTTCCAACATTTATAAAAAAGTGATGAATCAATGGATTTACTTACTTATTTTATGTATTAACTTGCATAGCAAAATCACGCCTCTATTTTCCCGAAGGGGCACGCAGAGAAGTGTCATACACCTCCACGATTCACATGTTATGTTATTTGCCTTACCATGGAATAGGGTCACGCCTAGTAGCATAATTCATTAATTTTTTAAAGAATGTTATACCTATGACTACCTATTAATTGTGTGGATGTAGTCTCCACTCCAGATTATCCACCAGTGAAACCACGGCGATAGTAAGACTACGTATTAGGTCTAAACAACAACGCTATATCAAACAATTTAAGGGATAAAGCTACGTACGAATAAAATAAATATAATTTGGCAGACGTCACCATATTATTATTGTCTGACCTTTTAGTTCAGTGTTTAGTTAACCTGGCCGCCGAACCGGAGCCTGTAGATTGAAGAGCTGCGAAAATAAATGTTTACGTAATAAACATTAGTGTTTGTTTTTTCTGTATCTAATTTTATTTATGTTTGCATTTATCTATGTATGTTAATTTGCTACCTGGTCACCACGTAAATTCCAAATACCACCTAATTAGAGATCAAAGAAGCATATTGTGTTAAATGTGTGACGATATTATTATTAAGTGTCCAATGTAATTATTAGTAAATGATTGAATTGTAAATCGTTTTAATACTGCAATGAATTTGTTCAATTAAATTGCTAAATTTGTTGTTGCGCGTCAACACATGCGACACAAGTATTAAAACGGGCTAACTCAAATGCTAACTTAAATATGAAGCGATTCCTTACTGACGAATAATTGTACTGTTACATTTATGAAAATCATTATTATTCATGTAGATCTCAACGGCACTGATATAACAGTAATTATAGAACAGAAGAGCCCTTAAACGAAGTGGAGGGTTGTAATAGGGAGTGCCCGTTTGATTTGAACGGGTAATGGACGAGGGGAGATCAGGGTAAAGCGAACAGCACGTTAAAATCGCCTTGGAATGTGGAAAGTGTTGGCGCAGGGAAACGTTGAATGTTACACGCGAATAGTTTCGTAATGTTCTGCGTGTGATGCTCGCTACGAAATTTTTGCACGTATTAATTGTTTAAAAAACAATGAAATGTTTTAATTCGATTTCTCGATGCGAATGTCTGTGTAACTTTATTTAATGTTGGTACACTGTGACAAATTTCCGGCGGGAACATATCTTTATAAAATTATTTATACTTTATTACACTATCACACGATTGAATGGAATAAAAGGAGATCTTACTACTGGTAGCGTTTTCTGCCAGTCTATCTTGAGGCTAAGCAGAGAATCATTCAAGGCATCATAAAGAAGTGAAGAGGGGAGAAAAAATACATAAGTTTCTTTATTTGTTGAAGTAATTAATAACTTTATAGGTACTAGGTATACTAATGTTATAAAACAATTTATAGAGTTTTGGTTTAAGAATAGAAATAGTACTAGAGAACTGTCAAATGGTTATTTTATGATTTCATGAGAATATCAAAAGAATATTTTCTAAGTTAAGATTTTTAACCATTTATCATTAATATGAAATTATATTAATGTGATTCCTTAATAATAATTTACCAAACAATGTTTACAACCAGATGATATTTATTTAAACTAACCTCTTATAACTTTATATCTCGATCTGTGATTCAATTTTCGTTCAGTCCTTAGATATTCTCCACAATGATTTTATTTCGGCTTTACACTAACTGTTATAAAATCCTTTTCGTTGAATTTCTCTGTAACTAAATTTAATTTAATTTTTTACAGAAGTAAGATTTTAAACCATAAATATATTTGTGGTGGTACTAATGTTAAAAGATTTAATCCAAAAATACATGTAGGTAAATAAAACTTTTTAGATTATGTACAATTCGTGTGTATAGGAGTAAGCTTTGAAAAAAGAAACTAACAGCTTTAAATCCATTTGACAGTTGTATGACAGTTATTCTGTTCCATTTTCGAATAAATCGTCATGGCGGTGTTCATTTTTCATTTATGATACACTCACTAATTAATTATATAACGTTGGCACAACGTTATGTTAACAAGGCATCGTTACATCGTAGCGGCTGGCTGTTAAATTAAATATTTATAAATTCATTCGGTATACGGCTTCTGAATAAATAGCAGTCTAACAGTAAATAACGAATCACGACGAAAAATGAAGACTACAGTTCTCTTAAAACGTACCTACTAACATCGCATCGCTTGATAAAATACAATGATTAAAATAAAGTGATTAATATACCTGGCAGAGCGTCGTATTATTTTATTTTAAAATAAGAAAACGATATGTCTACCCATAATGACATTAACAAAAAGCTTCTAGAAATAAACAAGATTCACTTTATAATAATAATATACCTAATGTTTATTAAAAATTCAATTTGATTTATTTACCTAATATCAATTTGAATTCCAAAGATGTATTTTTCTTTATATTTCTAAAATATAATACAGTATTGAGGAAACCTGCACACCTTAGAATTTATAAAAAAAAAAAATATTTTCTGAGGTGTGTGAAGTCTGTCAACCCGCACTTGGCCAGCGTGGCAGACTATGGCCTTAACCCTCTCAATATGAGAGGAGACCCATATTCCAACAGTG
>DWME01000611.1:0-31396 GCA_018244795.1 Parelbella ahira ahira
GACATAGGCCTCTCCAATGGCACGCCACTGAGCTCGATCTTCAGCTCTTCGCATCCAACCGCTGCCAGCCACTTTGCACTTTGAATAAATATACACATTACTTATTGGTATGAGTAAAACGAAAATTATTGTAATTGGTGGGACGTGGAAGTGTACTACACTCCTCTTTCCACCTTCGTGGAAATACAGGCATAGTGTTATGTTTACATAATCGAAAAATCGAAGGAATAAAATCCAAAACCATACATCTTAATAACGGTACAAGACGCGACACGATATTTTGTAGCGGCTAGTGAAATGATACCGTAAAACGAACACCATGGAAACAGGAGAGGAAATCCAATTTATTTGGTAAAAGATATCGGTAGAATTCCTTGAAATTCATTGTTAAGACACGACTCCATTCCAACGTATAAGTATATTGGATCTTACATTTGTAATTAATTCAATAAAATGTTGTCCCACAAAAAAAATTCAAATGGAACCTCATTTATTTTGAACTTTTCATTGAATTCCCAATTTGTGACTTGGCATTCGTAGAGACGCGATCTAAAACGTCAATAACTGTCAAGTACTCGCAGCCGTTAACTTCGTTACCTGGCTGTCTGAGACGTATCAAGAGAATGTATATAAGAAATACTTTTCGCTTGCTCGTTTTGGTGTTTGAAAGAACTTTTATTAAAATTACATTTGATTGAACAATTAAATGTAAATTTAACATAATTATCTCTGACTTTGAGTACCCCGCAAGGGATCTGGCGGGAATATATGTGAATATTAAACTGTGTAGTCGAATTGTATTTGATATTGATGTCGTTAATTACATCAACATCTTCGATATTGTATTTGAAAATGAAATATCTCAGTAATTCAACAAATTTTTTTTCTAATAAACTCGCATTGCTAAGAATTGTCCGTCGTAATAAATATTTATGAAATTGATAGAAAGTAAATATTTATGAAAGTGAATAAAATTTGATGGAAAGTTGTTCTTATAGAATACAAAAACACTTTACTGTCGCCTTCAAACGCTTTATGTTGAATGTCTGGATTCACACACGAATACGATGAGTATATTTTTATTGCCGCAATAACAAAAATAATGTCAATTGATCATTATAAGCTCTCCCCAAATAATATGTATTTGTAAATTATGTAATTATCAGTATCTAGCATAACATCTTTCTTATATGGCTATTACTGGCCTCTAAAACATGATAGGAAAATTGATAAGAATAAAGAAAGATAAGTAATATTTTTTCATAAGTTTAATAACTTTTATAATAATTATATGCTTCCTATCGCCGTTAGAACGCGGCTGAATGACTGACATAATATTATGAATTGTGAGCCTGGTGGTGTTGGAAGAAGTGCAATACTCAGGAGTGCAGGTTAAGTTTTTGACGCTAAATCCCATATAAGACCACGTTAATTTTGAATATTCATATGCTAGTCCAATGTATAGAAATAGTGTAAAACGTTAGGGAGTAGGAAACACAAATACAGTCAAGATCACTTTTTAATTTGGCAGAGAATTTGGAAGTAACAATACTAAACATACCGTCCAAGCTCTATGTTGATTAACTGCGTTTGGAAACGCTGTACTAACTTCAAAATAATGTTAAAATGTCTCTCATTCAAAATTAACTTCAAAATTAATGTCAAATGTGTCGCTCTCTGTCAAAATGTCAACAACAAAACAAACGATTTCATGATCATAAAATATAAACAGAGCAGGGATATGGAGTGAATGGCACAGAACAGAAGTGTTTATAGACTATCTACCCTCTATAAAACACACAGAAACATCTATTCAGTGATTGTTCCTTCAAGCGGTAGAATATTTTTTTTATTTCCGAGCAGCACTTCAATAACGTGACGTGATAAACAGTATCTTACATATTGCGCTAGTTTATAGGCTACGAAACAAACAGGTCTAATTTTATTCCGCTCATTCCAGCAAATTTTACCTGTTACAGTAACAAACAACCCCATAATGAGTTGTGAGTCATCGATGAAAGCTTAGTTATGCCTCAAAATCAAGTTGAAAGACTAACGGTAGCTATTAAAGTGGTCAATTTGAAACATCTCTGGTTTACGCAAATGCAATAAGAATCGACATTCCATTCAACAATTTTAGATTTCCCGCCAAGGTGAAATAAAAGTGTAACTACATTACATCCGACATTTTCCGGTAACATACTCATCGACGCTCGCATAAAATACACGAAAATTCCAGCCAAATTTCCCAACTGCAGAAGTTTTTCTCCGCGCCGTGTCGCAAAAAGTAAATTTTTGTTTGACGTCTGACTTTGCGGAGGTTTTATCTAGATTTTTCAGTTTTATATCTACCATTTTTTTTCAGTTTTATGAGAGCTTGATATGTTAGCGAATTTAAAACGCTCTTGGCTTAAGCAAATCGTCTTTTTGCGTGTTTTTTTGGCTCTTTTGTTCAAAAACTAAGTTTTCTTAAAACAATGTTATCGTTATGCAAATTACACTAGGCAGAAGGGTTAAGATCGAGATTGTAAATCGTATATTATCTGTATTGTTAAGTTATAATTGATGAGGTTTTTTTCCAATTTGCATACATTCGGTTATATTTATTTCAGTCATAATTCTCTTTTGATCGTTTGTTATGTATACAATAGTGTATTAAATTAGTTGTAATTAAATCAGTTATTTCATAAAATGTCTTTATTGCTTGCTTCTTTTTTAAATGTTGTTACTTTGTTGTTACTGATAAATCCGTTTTAGTACTTAATTATGATGTACTTTCATTGATTTTCATCAAAATCTACATGTAGTTAAGATATTCCATCAACCTTTACAAGTCTTCCGATACAGTACTGAAACCAACAGTTACGTTAACCAATTAAATTAAATTCATTTTTATAGCACAAAAATAATTTCGTCGAATTTATTTGTACTCAAATTATAATATTTATGCAAAAAAATATTTTTTTTAATCCCCGTGTATCTGATATTAAAAATTTAGTTTTAAAATTTACTATGTTCTTAAATCATTACAACACAATACATTTTTTTTTTATTTAAATATTACAAAAAAAATGTCATGTGTTGTAATGATTTCTGAACATAGTAAAACATGGACGTGTTTCTAAAATTACCTTGGATATTAAACAGACCTAAACACATCGAGCATTTAAACGTAGCTTACTTAAACATGATCTATTATTACTATTAATAATATGTAAATTATGAGCCGCGATGAATGAACTTTTATAGAAGCCGACATTTTTCCCGTTTTAAATTCAGCGAGGAATTGATATTATATGTAAGTATATTTGCATATTTCACGAATATTCCTTTCTTTGATGTCAGTATCACTTCCGTTTCATTCTTTCGTTCATTCACATGAGTGCATCCGTTAAAGCTCACTCGAGGTAAGACGTAAAATAAATCCGTTATTATTTTGTCGGAAAGTCGCTTGCAGACAGTAGTGATTTTGTAAAAGATTTTATATCAAAAAAAGAATCTAATATACTCCAAGCAGCGCAATTAAATGCAAGTAAATAAATGTACCTATATATCTTTCTAAACGATCTTAATTTTACATTGATCTAAGATCTTCGTATTTATATACTTTGCTTACTGCATCTTATAGATGTGGTAGATTGTGTGAACAACAACGGAAGAAAAAATCTCAAAACTTTTGTTAGTCTAGTGTAATAAAAACATTAGTCAATTTAACCGTCTCACTTTAACGTTACAACTTGACACAATATTTTACTCAGCCACTGTTGTTTGTGGTAATAACAGGTCGTTTTCTCCTACTCACAGGTACTCGTAAGATAGGATTACCTTGGGGACTAGGATATGAAGAACAGGGAGGTCTAGTAAAAGGTAAGTAGCGTAAGTAAACAATACGGTAAAAGTTTTGCAGGCGAGGTCCATTATTATTCCGTGACACTAACACAGTGAATAATTTACTCAACATGTACATTCACTCACTCCGAACTAGGGGTCCCTTTTTAACAATTTGCCGCTTATACGACAAACCTACATTAAATATTTAACCAACGTTTCGTCCTACCTAATTCCCTTCCTGGCCCGATACAATCTTCTTTGTGAGCAACATCAAAGTTTTTTCACATGAACGTTTGAATTCTACTCGCAAGACTTCTGGATTACTTACCAGGAAACGGCCTCAAATCATTTTTAACTCTATTACTGCGGAGTAAAGCTTTTTATACAATGCAGAGCACTTCAAGATTTTCTCACAAAACGTGTAGCGCTGATTCGTATTCATTGTTAACGTGTTATTACGTAAAATAAGACAAGGTTTAAGGCAATGTATACTGAAATTGGTTTCTTTTCAACGTTGCGACGCAATGGGGCTAGATAAATGAAAGTGACGATGTCTTTGTCTGTTCGCTGAATATTCTACTAGTTTGTATGCAACTACCCTTTTATTATTCTCCAAACACGAGGAAACTGTAATAATAATATCTTTCAACAATCCCCACGCGGCTATCCTGTACCGAAGTTAGGCAGAGTTAGGACTACGGTAATCAGACAGCTGATAAATTACCAGACAGAAATTGAAATGATAAATTATAATCAGACAAAAGTTGAAATTGAAACCATTGTCTTCGAGTCGGCTCTCAAGGTCATTAACCACGGGACTAACGGCACTGTAATCCACAATATATTAAGATCCAACGATCGAACGATGTATGCAGAATACGTACGCGATTTCAAAATCACAAACCACCAAGTGAACATATTTGCAGTCTTAAATAAGCATTCGTTTTTACATTAACCGTACCATATAAAAAGCGAGGGAGCAATCTGCTAACTCGCATTTCGCCAGCGTGGTATACTATAGCCTTACCCATTTTGATTAAGAAGAAATCCATCACTAACTGTGGAACAATAAAAAGCGTACCCACTTTATGGCTCCAAAGTTGGGTCCCGGCAACGCAGACGCATAATATCATTTATATTTCGACGATAAAAGTGAAATGAAGATATGTTACAGAGTTGTGATACGAACCGTACCTTATAAAAATTCTTATCCGCACTGCGTATCACACATTCGCAACGCAATCGACAGTATACATTGCGATACTCTCGAACCGTGTAGAGTTCGAATAAAATTCAATCTTGAAAATCGATGATTCGACAGTTCGATGTGTAAATTGTCAATGGAAAACAACATCAAAATTGCGCTTGGCACACTATGTCCTTTACCCTTTTCATATCCTTTCATTCTGAGAGGAGACCCGTATCCAATAATGACGTTATAGGTCAAGTTAAATGTACTATAATTCCGTTTGCGTTGTAACAAAATTACGATTGTTAAACCGTATCCGTTTTCACGTGAATCCGTTATGTACTACCTACATTTGACTCGCCATATCTATTAAACATTGTTGTTTGTTACCACGAGTACTGCAAAATGTTTCAAACGCCACTCTGAACGGTTACGAAGAAGAAAATATTGAATAAATATTGAATAAATTAATTGGTATTTGTCGACTTTGAGTAGATGTACAATTTATTTACTCTGACAATGTCACGTTCAGAGGAAGAAAACACGTAGTTGAATACGAGACATGTTAAACGGGTATGTTGCAGGATTAAGTATGCATTGTAGGTATTCGCTTTATAAACATATTGCATATCACTCGGAGCTTTTACAAACTGTACTAGCTATATGTTTTGATAGAGATTTTGTTTAGTCACGATGTACCTATATGGTTTTATATCCATATCATGATTTCATATTCATTTCATTTATATACTCGTAAAATTGTCAGTCCGTTACTTTCAAACTATTTTTCGTATACCTATATACCTAAGTATTCTTAACGCCGGATTCTTCTACATTCCTCTTTCTATCAGTTCGGTGATTACAGGCGTGATGGTACTGTTTTGAATACTTCGTTACTACGAAATGCACATTTTTGCGTACAGCCAGCCACAAAGTACCCACAGACACAGTTCTTTATTAATCTATGCATCGCTGTCACCGCTGTTCTCGATTCCATTTCCCGCCAAAAGTTAATATCGGTTGTTAGAAACATTAAGAACATGCGCGCACTGTCCACAGTCCATGCCAATACATAGAAGGTAGTTGGTGGTTTTATTAAAACAAATATCAGATATTAGAAGAAGTGGAAGCTAGCGCTGTTATTCGTAACAGTATAAATGTTGCAAAAGCTTTCATTGAGCGTCTATCCGAGAGATTTTTAACGGCAGGATGCTAAGACTTCAATTGACTGCAACAGATTATTCATCACAATTGTCCGGTGGTCGAGTGTTAACGCAATCATGTTGTTCTAATGTGGAATGGTCAATTAAGACGTTTCAGTTCACACGCTTTCAATAGCACGGAGACGCTTCGGGTCACTATCCACCAGTAACAATCGATTTAAGCCAAACTGACCCAACATAGCTTGAGATTACAGATTGTTTACAATCTACCACCACTTTAGCGCTTCAAGCGCTTTAAAAGTCAATCTTAGCGGCTATAATAAGCAATTTCCCGAAGCGCCGATTTAGCCGCAATATTCCGTTCAGGCAATTTGAGGCGATGGCTTAGATATTAAATAAGCGGCGTAACATAAAATAATATTTTAAATTGTATCGAGATTTTATGTGCATTTTATGGCCTTTTCATTGAATTCTCGTTACCTTTGGATGTCGAAGTGAAAATTAAAATGATTAATGGTTTAAATTGATATTGCAGCTCTTGGAAATATAAAACGCTTCGCTGTTTTGACCTGTCAACGGTTTAACATCGTCCTACTTAAAAACAATGTAACAATTGTGGGTTTTATTCACTAATTTATCATAATTTCCACGTAAAAATGACGTCGTGAATAAGAGTGACAATATTTCGTCTCTTTTACGTTTCGTTTAAACGTTTATTGAATTACCCGCGTTGTTTAAGGTTGGGAGCAGTTCTAAGGTCGCATTCGTATAAAGCGTGCACTTCGCAACGATCTGTAGGCTGGTTAGCTGTGTTTAATCCTTATTAATTTTTCTTACCAAGCATCAGTCTTTTCCACCACTGGGATAAAGAGAAAGGAAGATGAAGTGTACTTCGGGACGGAGATACAGGCTAGTGGCGAACTGCCTGTCATAAGTTTTCACACCAATGGTTACGATTTCACACCAATGATTAGATTTACGATTACTGGAAGTTGATGGATGCAGGCGCTGAGCGAAGGCAGGTCTCACGTATCTTGACCAAAAAGGCCAGGTACTGGCTAATGGGGGAGGCAAAATTCTATATGAAGAGAGTAGTGGCAGGTCTGCAAGGATAAAGATATTTGCCACACGGTGTTCTCTGCCTACCCAGTAAAGGCCCTGGCGTACAAATATAATAATAATAATTACCTAATCATAACTGTCGTCATTTGAAGCAGCTTGCAGTTGGTTAAAAAGTTTTTGCCTAGTGTGGTTGTGTCCTTAGTTTTAATGTAGTTTGGAGTTAATGAAATAAAGAATGTGCAGTTTTTCAGTATATTTCAGAAATGAAATTATTAAATAAGAAAGGTATGTGCGCCATTGGGACGACCATAGAAGACTCTAGAATAGAAGATTCTATTCGAAACCACTTGACCAAATGGACCGCGTATTATAACACATAGTATACAGTGGGGAAACGAAATCTAAAACACCCCAACATATCGCCTTAAAATATTCTGAAATTCATATAAGGGTTTTTTCCTTTTTGTAATTAAATATTTAAAACTTGTAAATGAATCTACTTCCATCCAGAACAAGCCATTTTCACTTATTAAAGGTAAAGGGGGTAACAGTTGAATTATGTTTATTTGGCACGTATTGCATTTAATCAGATTAAAATAGATTAATGATACATGAGGGAAATTAAAGTCTACAAAGTGAAATGGAAACAATATCTTATACCGTACCGGACACTATTACTTGATGTCTCTCGTTGTACGGGGAGAGACCACAGATTTTTGACGGTGATATACATTGTTATATTTTTTCTGAAAACTGTGTAAGGTAATTTATTTCCAACTCTCTTATTTCTTCAAAATAACTTTAGCATTTTGTTTTATAGCATTCTTCGTATGGCTTACTTAGCGCTGGTCGGTTTTAGGTTTTCTTATTGTACGCAAAATTGTTTCAATTTTATCAAAGCGAGTAACGAGCTTAATTAATGTTATTATAATCTTTTCGCCATGTTTTGTAGCGATAGAATTTATTTTCTTTACGAATACGTCATACGATATTCAGTTTGTTGTGTGTTAGGTTCTGATCTCGCAGTGCTCCGCTCTTTTCTAATAAAATTTTATTTACTACTAGCTAATACATAAAAAAACATCAAAAAGATCAGAAGAAAGATAAAGTTTGTTTATGAAAATTCTTTGTTAGCAATTCGTTTCAATGGTGGTGTCTAAAATAAACATATCATAGATATTAGAAAATCGAGACCAGTCGACATATTGCTGACCATCAGTAAATACGCAGGCGTTTAAAAAAACGGTGCTTTGCGAAAACTGTGATAACTATATTATATGTATATATAGGTGTTATAACTATATGTAACTAACTGTAATGATTGTCATCACCCTAGTCCCGTCTACTGCTAGACACAGGCCTCTCGAATAACACGCCACTGAGCTCAATGTTCAGGTCTTCGCATTCACACCTGCCAGCCACTTTGTAGTACCTATATATAACTGTAATATATCTACATAACTGTATTTTAATTATATGTATGAGTGTAATAACTATAATGCATTACAACATATAACTGTATTAACTCTAATGCATACAACACATAAAATATGAATCGGCCATTATTGTAAATGTTACTACTCTTCCATTCATTTGCTTTTATTTATGTGTCTTTGTCTTACTTAATCATACGAGGCATTTCTAATGGTTTATTTTCTTTTTATACCATTTAAAATCTAGTTTCTTCTTTCTTTGGGATTCGTTTGAGTAATAAAGTTAAAATTACGACTTTTTGTCCCGTAATGTTTAACGGCGCTCGTTATTTCTGCTACTTTGTTGGAAAAAGCCTTAATTTCTTAAAATGTTGTCGGAGCTAATGTAATAAACCGATAATGAAATAAAATTACTTGAGCATGTGCGTATGTGTGTGTACTTACAGGGTGGCCTCTGAACATTTTCATTTTATATCGATATACTAATGAATACGTTCTGTAAATAATAAATGATATTGAATTGTATTAACAATTTTAATACAGTTCGCTAAACTTGTGTTTATTGGTTTTGAATATATATTTCCAGAGATTTACGTGAGTTCTGCCCATTTGCTTATGTACTAGCACTAGTTGATCCCTGTATCCGTATAAACAGGTTGTAGTTCTGCTCAATATATGATCCAATCTTGTATAGGGAGAACATCTTTCTGCATGCTAGTGATGCTGGATGCACACAATTCTTCAAGCTCTTCTGACGCAATAATTCTTGGTTGTGGATAGAATAATGAAGTCTGTTCGCGAAGTTTCCATTGGAGCTAACAATTTTTTTTATATGAAAAGGCAAGGCAAACAGGCAGTCGGAACTGCTATGCAACAGCTAAAGGCAAAAGATCTTTGCGAATATTTTTGTTAATATCATTAACGTTTCAGTCATCTATCATTAGATATGAAAGTTGGCTGGAATAATAAATTACAAGCTACGGATCGGAGCGCTCATTACCACCGCCAGCAGATAATGGTAGCGCGTATATCGATTTCCATTAATGGCGGGCCTTCACTGAAGTGCAGATTGTAATTGTAAAGTATGTAGTCCGCAGTCGCAGCTCTTTGGAATCCATTATTAGTTATAGATCTAGTGCAATTACTCTTTTTTACAAATTTTCATGTATTTTTCTACTGGATTTTTCAAACTTAAATTTTCTAATAGAAGTTTTTAGTAGTGACTCGGAATCTGGATCTGTGTCCAGTATATAGCAATGGGCTCACCACCTACATCATTGTGGGACGTAAAGGTAACTAGTGAGTCGTTGGAGTGCACGACACTCCTTTGCTAAGCTAAATAAATTGCCAAGCTAAATTGCCAAGTATCTAGCGCTTTAAAAATAATTAAGTAAATCATGTAGGTTTATAATTTAACGACTGTTTTTTATTTCTTGCATTCTTATAATTGTGAAGCTTCACGACTAAATCCGATTTTGTAAATACGAGTATATACAGACATTACAACATTGTCCTCGGATGGCTACACGCCCGTCCTCATGTGGGATTTCATTTTCATTTAGAGGTTCGATACGGATTCTCTTTTATCAAAATTATAACACAATATACATTCATAGATACACCGAAAGCATAGATACAGAAAAATTTGTCTGCATATGTCTTAACATATTTTATTCCCTATTTTAGTCAATTTTGACTTATTACTCACTTTATTTATTGCTCCTAAAATACGTCAGCTTGTAAAGATAATTTCACAATAACTTACTTTTGCTCAATCATATTAATCTTTGTCGCAAAATATGTAGCATTTTGAACAATAATAATTATCAACTAAGCATTCCATGTCTTCTGTTTCGTCTTGACTTACAAGTCATACAGTGATTGCTAAGTTTTAATAAAACTAAAACGCTACAGCAAAGTAAGGAGAGAGTAATAACAGTTTTACTATAGATAAATAATCCTTTGATATAAATCAGAACAAGCTCAGAGGAAAATGTCCGAAGCGATAAATATGTTCAGAACAAAGTTATAGAAGTTTCAAGGTTTAAACTTGTTTAAATCTTGCTAAAGTTGAACACCGTCTGCTTTACCTTTATCTATAGTTACACTTTCTACATGTACATACATATTTGAATAATATTGTAATCTATATTACTGCTATTATTGTAGTCAAATTTGACCGGTATCTACGTTAAAGGAATCTTAGAAACAGACATTCCAATTACATCTCTTAGAGAAGTAAATCATTTAGCAAATATTGGTGCTAGTCACTTAATATTTGTCCCGAATGGGAATCAAACTCGTGACTCGGGCCATGACTCGTAGAGTCTGCTTCACCAAACGACTAATCTAAAACGCCTGTTAAATATAAATATAAATAATTTAATATATTTCCGTATTATCATACAATACGTACCATATTAAATACAAATCTCATCAATAAGTACAAAGCCAAGAAATAATAAAAACTAACGTTAATTAATCTTTTCTCATGTTAATTTTTAAAAGTACAAGACACATTAAAGATCGTTACGAAGGAACTAGTTCCGTAAGTATCAAAGCACTGTGCAGACGCCGTACAGTTACTTAAATACTTTACATGCATTATATACAGTTCAGTAATAAGGCTGACGCAGTAAATTAGTTCCGAACAAAGTTGTGTAAGTTTTAAACCCCGTCCTGATCAAGTTACACGCGTAGCTATATTTGGAGCCAGAACTCGCAGATATTGCAAAGAAAAAATGACGTACTACATTTCTAATACTATAATTACGTATTAAAATCGAGAATATATCTTGTGTCGACTTGGGTGGTAACTCACAAATAGTCAATTGTACATTTTTACTACTTCCGGGTGGAAACGTAGCCTGAAGTATGAAGAGTCGGCGGGAAATTTCAAGATTTAGTATTGTATTTACAATCTTAATAACATGTATCATTTTTAAATAATGCTTATGGCTTAATTTTTTTATTCAAGAAATACTGTCACTAGTATAATTGTGCCTCAGTAACAATAATTTTTGGTAATATAAAATCCACTGTAGTATACGAGTATGTATATTATGGACATTATAACATTAGGACTATTATTTAAAACATGGATTTTATATATCATAATAATCCATAATTTTGTGTTAGCCTTTGTCCTTAAGTTTAGTTTTAAGTGCGAATTTCTAACTTGTTAAATATCGAAGTTGGCATTTTTGACGACAATGTTTTTACTAATAAATTGAAACCTTGCGATAGTCACATGTCGTTAATTAAATACGTACTTAGAACCATGTAATTGACGTCACATGAATTATGTCTTATTATTAACAAGTTAAGGTACAGTTTTGAAAAACATTAACGAACAAAAGACAAACAAAATCATGTGTACCGACCGAGCGTTACCGAATTCTGTTGGTAAACAAAATTAATTGCTTACAATTTGTTGGCCGGTTTAAATTGAGTCCTATATCTACTGTAATAGAGTATAAATTACTTTGATGCTGCTGATCTGTTAACAGTTCGTCGTACACCATTATCACGTTGCTACGTTCTACTAAGTTCCAAGTATATCAGAACTCAATTCAGATTCAAACTGTATTCTTCAATTGAGTAATATGTGGAAATATCGGTCTCAACCACAGCTCATCAACAACTCACAACCAAAATACTATCGTTAATATAAACATCACGCCTGTAATCCCCGAAGGGGTAGGCGTGTAGGGGTGTATTACACCCCCACGTATCACCAGTTACGTTTTAAGTCCCATGGAATAGGTGATGAGCCTATTGCCATTCACCGGGCACAATTACAGACTCCGAGCCACTACTAGAAATTCTAAATTAGAAAAATGCAATAGCACCCGACCCGGGATTTGAACCGAGGACCTTCCGATCGGCAGTCGCGCTTGCAACCGCTCGACCAACGAGGCAGTCAATATAAATGTAATTATTACTTTATTTAAAAACAATGCTTCAATACAAGAACAGGTCGCGATGGCGTTTATAAAAGGACTGTGGGCAGTAATGGACCGAGACAGGCTGATATCCGTAACGTCGGTAAATTAGAATTTATATTACAATTCATTTTCCTTTATCCCATCGAGCTAAATATTACTCAGTGGAATATCAACTCGTGCGGAACGTTAGTACAAAGGTGAATGAATAAAAACCGCAGAGTTTCCACTCGATTCAATACTTCTTCGCAATTCAACAGCGGGAAGTTGCGAATTCGATAATAACTTTAAAGCTCTGTTCAAAATAATAAAATACGCGTTACAATTGAACGTATTATGTTATTTTTGTACCTAAAATTTCTATAAGCGTTGAGTACGCGTCTGTACTGTTAATGTAATAATACATTTTATTATTAGCTAGGTAATTTTATATTAAGTATTACCATTTAGGTAACTTTTTGTATGCGACTGTACGAGTACAATGAGAGCGTAGAATAAAATTTATTTAATGTTAGTTACAGCGTTAACATAATATTTCTGTACGCATCTGTACAGTGAGTTTAGAAATTAATGTAATTATTAGATATTTTATTATTAATCTCTTGGTAAATCTATAATATTCCTAATTATTGTACTGAACTGAATTAATTAGGAGAATATTGTTATTGTAATGAGAATATACACGATGACTGGTGTTATTGTTACGATAATAACATTATCTCACACGCCGACATGGTGGTCTCTTATTAATTATTGCTTGGTTTGCTTAGAAGTAGTGGACTTCTCAACGTTGAATTAATATTATAATAACATCATATCATGATAATTACCTCGAAGGGGTGATGAAAGTAAAAAAATCTCAGATTTCCTGGTTATGTTTCATGGCCCATGGAATAGAGGGTGAGCCTATTGATATACATACATATATCGGGCACAAATGTAGACTTCAAGCTACTAATGGGACTCAAAATAAAAAAAAAAATTGATCCTTGCCCGACCTGGAAATGGCACCTGAGACCTCTTATTCGGCAGTCGCGCTTTCAGCCACTGAATCAACGAGGCTTTCATTAATATTATAATGTATTCCATAATATAGAGTATTATATAGTATTACTGCAATGCTAATAGCGATGTTGACGTACCGCAAAAAATATTTATTTTTTGTCTAAAAAAAGTAAGAAACATGCAGAATCCAGTCAAGACTATCCTCTAGTCTTCCCAAGAAGTTAACATTCTACTAAAGAAATCCGTGCCTGGGTAAAATGTCATAATTGTATAACTCTAAGTATCAGGTTCTATGACTTCTATTAAAACCATAAATATAGTCAATGTTGTTTAGTGACAAGATAGAAATATCAAGAATATGGACTGTCAATGATATTAGTGTTATATTGTGATAAGAAGTTCTAAATAGTGGCTTAGGTAATTTTCCAGGTAAGAACCTTTCCGTTCAAACGGTCTGCAAGGTAACAGTCACCACCACAGCGCCAGTTACCTTTAAGCAGAACTTTGGAACAAATATCTCAAACTGCTGAACAACAGCGATACATCAATTCACTAGTTCCATGTTCTAAGTCAACTTGAACGTTGCACAAAGGCAAGGCCTCGGAACAACTACACAAACATGTACAAAGGAAAAAACAAACAAACGTTGCATTTTATATACAGAAACAGAGATTTATAGTGGCTCTTTGTATGTTGGTCCGTTTTAGTATAGCCTCGAACCGGTTCTCCGGCGGCCATTTTGTTTTGATTATGCTTTTAATGCAATGTCCTCGTACTCATACTTTGGAATTGAGAAATAAAAATTAGCTGTTATTATTAGTGAACTAAAGAGGAAGTGAACGTTTAAGTACTTATATAAATGAATGCTTAACTTAGTGAATTAACAATTATTGGGTATATGTTGTAAGTAATGTTCCTATTTTTGCAATCTATTATAATACATACCTATATACCTACATTATATCTCGACATACATATATATTATGTCTCGTTACGGTTCGGTATGGGAAGTCATTATGGCTCAAGTTATTGGTTATGCAAAATATTATGCTTACACAATATTTTATATCAGAGAGTAACTGGTGAGACGTGGTAGCGTCCTACACTCCTGTCTATTTCTACAGGCGTAATAAAACGTACGTTACGTGTATTTTATATAATTTCTTTATAATGGATTTTTTAAATATAATTAGTGCGTGCCAATTGTGATACGGCGCCTTGATTGTTCTCACAGTAGTTCAATTTGAATACTGCATCAAAGCGAGGCAACAAAACAACCGTTTGCTCTGCAAACTGACCAACGTTGCATTTCCTCTATTCAAAAACAAACCGTGCCTGAATTGAAAAATATAACAGCAACAATAAAAGTTATTTTTCACTTAGGTATTCCTTATAGCTTTCTTTTGACCGAGTGAGACAATAAAAACGACTATTCCCACGACTCAGGATGCTTTTATAGCTCTTTTTGGTCCCGATTCTTATACAATACTAGGTACGTAATTATTATAATAAAAAGAATAATACTTTTGATGTACAGGCTTAAGTAACAAATGTTTTTCGGGATGGCTCCACTATTGTCGAACTTACACGTCTGTCGTCATGAGCCCCGATTGCGACTACTGTGTCCTCATATATAGATAATAAACATGTGTATCAATTATCAACCAACAGTCATAACACATTTAATAGTAAAATAACATTTTTGCTACTTGTATGAAGGATATTTTTTTACAAAGTTGGCGCTTCATGTCTACGAAGACTTTATTTTTAATTAAATCTTTTTAAGCCATTTTGATATTATTGACATTGCTTTATATAGCTTTACGTGAAAATAATCTTTCGATATTTGTTTATTAATGTTAGGTGTCTACATAAAAATCTACTTTTAGCACGCTCTTAAGAAGTACGCGGTCACCTCCCAATCAGTTGACCGTAACACTAATCCTGCAGGATTAGAATTATCCCGAAACTACTTGCTAGTCGTGGAGCTATTTTAATATAGTTTTGGAAAGCCTCAGAAAAAGTTAAGATTATAATTATTGGTGTATTTACTTGAAAAAGAAATGTGAAATAGAAATTATTATTGATATTTGGTATGGAAACAAAATGTAGATCACATTTTGCTCTGTAGCTGTGATTACGACCATGGGAATCACGAAGATAGATAAAAGAATCTGTAATATTTGTTGGTTTATCTTCTAAATGTTTATCTAAAGTAATTTGTATCTGCTAGATTAAGTTCATGTGTGAACGATTTAATAAAAAAATCCGTAAAGTTTTTGCTTCAAGTCGTGGAAATCTTCCAATTCGGCGATAACAGCACAGCGCGGTATTTGTTCCTTGTTCCGGCTCAACTCAAACGTCGTAAAAGGCAATCCCTCAAAACAACGATGCAAACACATGTGTTTTGAGGACTTTAAAACTAGTTGGGCAACAATAGGTACAGTGCAGTGATGCACAAACGCAGACATACATTCCGAAAATTAGTTCAAACGTAAAACTCCATAGAAGTACACTCGTCGAAAAAAATTTTGATAGCAGAATTGTTCGTTCAGATATCGACTTCGTAAACTACGCTCTCACGTACCGGTAAATAGTAAATAGTTCTACTGTGTAGCAGTTTGAACGCTAAATTTGGCAAGATCGGAGATACAGTTCTCCCACAAGACTCAGAGGCTACTCAGTAAATTCCCAAAGCACTCGATTGTTACCTATAACATCGGACTTTCTCGGATACTAGTGATCAATTAATCGCTCGCGGCGTGTCTAAATTACTCTATAAGTTCTTTAAATAAATTGCAAAAGTAGATCTTACAAAGTATGGTATACTTTTTCTCAACAAAATTTTCACTAAAACACACCAATTTGATCAGAGAGCTCTCATCGCTGCATCAGAAATTAGTTTCTTGCGTCATGATATTATACATTAATTGCTTTCTGGTCCCATAATGTTATCTTAGTACATACGAGCAAAGAATAATATTTGTGTTGGTTTACCATAACAACAGATCCATGTTTTCTCAAGGAAACTTCTGGAATCGCAACAAATTTCCCGCGGTTTTGTTGAGCGTGTGTGCATAAAGATTTGAGGTTTCGCCTTGTTTATGCAGCATGGGTTAATTTAAAACTAGAAATGGGTTAATTTAAAACTTGTATTCTATTCGTTGAGATTCATTCTAGATTTCTATGCTGCTACGGTACACTAAGGGGTACAGTGACGGATACATATTTCAATAATATATAATGGCCACCAAATATTAAGTATCAAGTAAGTTTATGACTGTTAAGGAAACAACATGGTGTGCTTTTATTAGTCTCAACTAACTTAGAACTTTTTACGTGCTGAAACTATCTGCTTTATATTTAGCAGATAAAGTAACACGACTAGAATTTTAACAATACAGTATTTTTTACCTTCTATTCTAAAATACAGAATTAATAAAATAAAACAAAATACATTCACTCTTTAATAGACTAATTTGACATATACAGTACATATATTTACTTGTACAAATATCTATTCATAGCCTCGCCGATGATGTACATCTGTAAAATTATTGAGCATCCACTTATGCTGTGGTCTTGGCTGAGCAATATACAAAGACCTTTATCAGCAGACACAATATGTAGAGATCCAGCAAAATTTATTTTATGATGACAAAAATAAACGAAAATAGATTGCTATTTTCAACCATTTGCTTCATATTATAGGCTTAAAACTGAAGTCAACTAGCCGTTAGTTCTATATCAGGTGAATCAGCTAGAGTTTCAAGTGGCCTGATGAATGTATAGCGGTCACTAAAGTCGAGTTGACGCACGTCGCTGGCAGCTGGCCAGTTGTTGACGAATTTGGAGTTTTGCCGCAGATACTGTATCTAAGGACCATTTGGCCAGAATACGTTTCCATCAATTTACTTTTTATATTAAAAAAAGCTTTATTACTGACGCTATTTAATAATAATACTGTAAAAATAATTGAAACTTTAGATGTGTACTACTGTTTGTACGTCAATTGCCACATTTTGCTTTTAACTATTAACTTTCTGAGTTCAAAAGCTAGGTGGTTGAAGTTACAAGTCATGTGTAAAAACAAGTAAGTTTGGCTGAAGATATATTAGATTATATATTAGATTATTAGACAAAAATAATCTAAATATTGTTTAACATAACAAAGTACTACAGACCGATTTATCTGAGTTCAGTACAAGCCGACCTGCAGTTTTCCGACAATTTAAATAGCGGCGCCTTCACATGGCTTAATGAATGGATAGCGGTCACTATAACCAAGTTGAAGTGCGTTATTGGCACCCGGCCAAATGTTGACGAATATAAAACTTTGCCATAGATATTGTTCCTGGTGCCCAATAGGTCAGAGCACGGCTTACCACTCCGGGGATTTAAAGGTAGACTTCTCCCACATAATGAAACAGTAAGTGCGATTTCATTTTCTTTTATTGATGTTTTCATGTGTGTTTTTTTATTAATGTTTCAATGTTGTGTTAAGACTTTTAACATGTACATGATCAACTATACAACGATACAAGTAAATCATCATAATATAGAAAATAGTAATGGTATTGTACCACTAATAAATGTAACCAGAGATGATCTTTTAACTAGCCCAAGTGATTTGGAAATGTATGTTACAATGTTAATTGTGATTATTTTCTAGTCGCAATATTTTTTTACATTATAGTGATATGGTGGAAAACTAAATTATTATGTCGCTAGTAATTATATATGACCTGGGCACTGAAGCATATTAATATAGTATGATACTGTAAAATACGTTCCTTCTCGGTGGATTTTATTAATGGTTTATATATTTAGACCTTAATATCATAAATTACAAAAATGACGTCGCACCTAACTTTAGTAGCTAACTGATATACGTACAATTTGTAGGCCGTATGTTTGGAAACTGTTATATACATATGTAGGGTTGAAATACACAAACTTTAAGTATTAAGTTTTCTCGTGACTTTAATATGTTAAATGATTATATGTAATGCTTTTAGTATCTAACCAAATTAAAATGTGTAAAGGAAATCATGAAAGAACGAACGAGTGATTGAATAAAACATAAATTTACCAAAATAAAGTTTACCTTTATGGAGTTCCGTTTGCGTTTCACTGATACATTAAACATAAATACGTTATTCGTAAACAGTTGCAGTAGAGCCACATACAAGTACATACATTCTCTTACAATTGATTTACTCAATGTTTTATACATCTGAAATATTATTAAGAGATAGCCCCAAACTCCACATTTTGACAGCCCTATGTATGAAAGCTCTAGCGTTATGATTGATCACACCTGTACTGACCTCGACCTTTACAATTACGGTAACTCTAGTCGTGAGCGATGCCGGCGATTTGTTACACATGCTTACTCTTACAGTAATGCGAGAAGTCGTAATGGCGAAGTTATGTTGGGGCTACACCGACATCTGAGAACAATTAAAATTGACGAGGGGAACCATGTAACAAATGACTCCGCTAGTTGAGAATGCGAAGGTGTATAGTTTCAGCATGTTGCAGAACACCTTTCATCTCAATGGGTGATCAAAGAACCATTTGCAACCCGTATGGGATAGCACCATTACTCTTGGAAATGGTTAGGATATGTATACATATACATATACCCTGTACATATTACAGGGTATGTATGTATATGTGTAGGGTATGTATGTATGTGTATAGGATTCACCCTTCATGGAAGACACGTCCTCTACGATATTACATACTGTTCGAGTCTCGTAAGGGCTGCCCTCAGGCAGGTCACGTTCCCCTCTCTTTTAAACATGGGGTTGAGATGAAAACCTGCTATTTTAACATTCCCAAATCTGGCAAATGATTACGCTCATAAAACTCTTTCTGTGGCACCAACAGCAATAAGATTGAAAAAATTACGTTTGAAGTAGCCGAATAGAACAAACATTCGTAATATTTATGCTACTCTCCGGCTGAAAAGGGCGAAAGAAACAAGCATTTTTAACGTACAACATAGAAGTAATAAAATTGCCTGCATGGGAGCCGAGAGATTAAAAATTGGTCCTTATTTTCGACGTCACAAAGCTCATATTTAAATGCTCACATGTAACGACACGAGGTTGAACATGCTTCAATTGAATTGAACCAATTACATCTTTTTCTTGTTACAATAGTTCTCATTGTTAGCGAGAATCACTTCAGTTTTGACTTTATGTTTTTATTTTCTTTTTGTTCAGACGATCATTATGGGTGTCAAAACAGTTCTTCTGATAGCAATATGTGTTGTGTTTCAAGTTATTTTTACGGTTTTGAAAGAAGGACAAGGCACATAATACAAAACTTAACTTACACAAAAGGAACAACCAATTGAGAACGAAATGAGCAGTCATTCAAGGATAAATGAGAAAATTATACTAGGTACATAATATATCACCATCTAATATTAACAAAACTATAAATACCTACTTTAATTTCGATATCGATGATGCGAAAGACCTTGAACAAATAACGTATTACAACCCCTTTGTGTAAAATATTCAAAGTGCCTCAAGGAGCTGGTGAGCTCATCCATGGCAGCGAATATAATATGTCATATCTGAAATTCTTGTTTAAGCTTTAAGGGAGGAGCATTTGCTACTTTAATAGGCAAACGATCTTTGAAACACGGAAATAATGTTAACGTGTATTTCTTGACCGATTTTGGATATTTCTCTTACTTGGTAAGCGGATACGAATAAACAAACATTACTACATAATGTCAATATTTATTTAATATGTCCTTTGAAGTATGGTTCAGCTGCCCCATACGATATGTTCGAATATATATATAAATATCTTGGATAGGGAGAGAAATATTAGTATAAGAGTGTGCAATCACGCTAGTTCAATGGAAATAGCCAAACTTTTAATACAACTTTAGTAAGCTAATTGTAACAAATCGTCCGGTGCAATAATAAAAAGGTCACATGGGGTGCCCTAAGGCGCCTCATGTGACGAAGCTAAAAAAAAATACCAAGCCCAAAAATACCAAGCTACTTTTATTTAAGTAAAATTGATTGAATTTAAAATTACAATAGTAGCTAACAGTATGGATCACATAAATTTCCTATTAAAATAGACCCTTATAAAAAAAGTTAATAGAGAATATATATTTAGGTAGAGGTAAAGTTAAAACAACAGCACATTTTAAACAACCTCTATTTTTAATAGTTGCTGATTTTAAAAGGAGAACGCGATCAGACTTCTTAGAAGAATAAAGTACTAAGAAAGCTGATAAGGAACGTAAAAATGGATTTCGAAGTTGCTAGGAGTCTTTGACGACGCTTGCCTTGCGGAGGTGCTACTGTTAATTTAATTTCGCTAAGCTGATAAATAGTCCTAATCGATATTATTACACGTTTATTCTTATAGGAGATTCCAATTGCACAAAAAGATTGACCACGTTTTTACATGGTTTGTTAAAGTGTAACATTATGCATGCTCGTTTCTTGCTTACGTAACATAAAACAGGTGAATTTTACATAATCACACGGTATCGTGTAACGAACTCATTATAAACGTGATAACTAGTTAGTTACTACGCTTTCAAGTAACAAGTTTTAATGAGCCACGACAACATAATGCAGGGTAATTTAACGGCCTTCGTCTAACTTTGTGCATTATAATGGAAGCGAGGAATATTGTTTAGGTCTTATTAAAGTTGTTTGTACTTATTTTTTAAAGGAGTATTAATAAACTCTGATATCTTTTGACAGATAGTCATTACTGCAATCTATCGTCGGTCTTTGGTCATACGGGAGAATATAAAATTTTACGAAGATGTTTATTTTTAATTTCAACGAGTTATGTGATGACAATATTTTATATAAAAGAAAAATGTGTGTACAATTATAAAAGTTTACAAAATCATAAGTTCAGACTACGTACTGTAACACAATATATGAATCGTACTGTTTTATAATTATTAGTTCAGATCAAGACACGAATGTCGAGGGCGGAGAATATGCAACAAAAACTTTACTCCATAGAAAACGTATTAAAGTTCGATTACCTACTATGTGTGTTATCGATAAATTTATCTTGGATATTTCTAACGTATCTTTTTACTCCGTGGTTCAAATGTTTTTCCACACAACACTTTTAATCCATTTTGTACAGCGGAGGCTACATCTGGCGGTTAGCCAGTTTGGTTAGTCGTTGTTCAGTTAGCCTTACTTCGGTTAGTTTAACACTGTTTAGTTAGTTCAAGTGGCCAGTGTTCTGAATGGATATAGTTTTGTTTCGTTTCTTAAGTCGTTCAAACGTTTTTGTTTCCTGGAAGTTTTTTATTGCTTTCTATTGTTGCTTCTGAAACTGCGCATTCTGTAAAGAAGAAATTGACATCTTCATTAGAATCGAATTTAAAGTGTAATTACTGGTAAAAATATCTGAATGATATATTCTATCCCGAGTTTTTAATTGTATTTTTATTTGTGTGTTCATGACACGTGCGTCACAAAAAAATATTTTTATAGCGACTTTGTAGGTGTTGTTATAAAAATTTAAGCTACAACTCAGTTATCAGTACAATTTACCATTAAGAGTTCACAACACCTATATATTAAACCTTCGTGGTGCCTTAGTTAAATGTCGTCTGCATGAACCCAGTTTGAGCAACTTGCACCGAAAGCCACTTCCAGCGGTTTGTTCATTCGTAGATCAGTTACGAGTACAGCGGCAAGTTTAACACTAACTGTTTAATTCTAGTGGCCATCGCGTGTGAAGTCAAAACATCTCGCTTTGCAAATGTTGCGGTACTAATAATAAAGTACTTCAGTTTTTAGCTTCCCTTACTCTAATTTGTTTATATATTGTAATTCTTCATCATCGTAATCATCATCTTCATTATCATCATCGTCATCATCATAACCATCATCTTTATCATAATCATCAGTCTAGTCCTGTTTACTGTTGGGCACAGGCCTCCAATTGCATGCCATCTAGCTCGGTTTTCAGCTCTTCTCATCCCATCACTGATAGCTGCTTTGCTAATATCGTCGATCTACTAAGCTGGAGGGAGTCCTATCCTACATTTGCCAAAGGGTTATCGATGGTGAATTTAATGTCAACCGTTACCAAAATTGAACTGCAGTTCCGAAGTTGTATATTCAAATAGCGTTACGTGTTAGATACTATCGAGCCTCGAATATGTTAAAACCGTATCAAATATCATTTATTACACGATTTGTTTAGTGACAAACTGTGAGACCCGTAGTTAGGGTAAAAATATCGATTCTACGTGGTAATATTTTGAAAACGATGCGGTAAATAATCGACACAATTTATGTTTTGTACATTTAGCTTTTAGTAGGATTGTTGTTGCTGTTGTTGCTAAGTCATGAAACCTGTTAGTTATGACTGCTTAAATAAATATTTTTTCTTAACTAACCTTCATCATTATCATCAGTGTGCCTAAGTTCACTGCTGGACATTGGATTTTCTTAAGAGATTTTGCCCATAATCCCCTAGCTGGGCAAATGGGTTGGGTATCTTAGACCACGGCTTGTCACGCCACCTACACCACCTTCCCATCTCAAAACGAAAATTACTAATCCAATTTTTATTTTATGTTTAGTTTTCTGCTTACTTTAACAAAGTTGATTTACATTTGGGTTAGTTGAATACAAACAATAGATTAGCGCAGAACCCTTTTCATTCTGAGAGGAGACCCGTGTCCAGCCTTGAAACGATAAAAAGGGTTTATGTTGATGATGAATAGATTTGTAGGGTTCATAGTTCACCTGGTCTGTAAGTCTGCTGCTTTGCTCTTTATTAATCACTTTTGATTCTCTTTTCACGCTCTTGTAAATTGAGATAAATACGTAATTGTATTTTGGTATCTGCAAAGTATTCAATTACTAACAATTTAGCGAAATGTTTGTTTCAACCCTAATAAAAGTTTTTATTTTAATACTAATTACTTCCTTTTATCAATATATTATAATAATCAAAAAGTAATTCATACTTCATTTTTCACGGCTGTCAAACTGTCACCTAGACTTCGATTAATTGTAATAGAACGTCCAACGCAAACGCTGATAGATTCATTCTATAAAAACCTTGATAGTCGTTGGTTTTATCCCTGATAAGCCTTTATTACTGTGTACTACTTTAGTTTATATTTTGGTCCTTCGAGCTGGGTAATAGTCAACTATGAGCATAACCATTTTGCTACAGGCGCCATAACCATAACGCCATAATGTCCTACGGCTAACGTCTTTATTGTTAACTATGCCATTGGACTGAGCCTTTAATAATAGTTTTGCTGAGCAAATTATTTAGTTTTAGCCAAGTATAATGACCGTTTTGTAAAATGAAGCGCTTATAGCATCAGTGCTCATCCTCAGAGAGTAACCTCAAATGCCGCACAGTAAGGATGAGGCGCGTAAGTAATACTGGATCCGGTCAGTTTTGGATCAGTGATTTGTGATGTGGACTGAGGGTAACCGCAGAAGGCACACTAAACAATTCTACAGGTTGTCTATATGTAACTTGTTTAAAGCCTTTTTGGAACTGTAAAGACTTCCGAATACCGGATATGCCACTGATTGTATTACATTTTTGTATGGGTACGCTATTCTCTTCTGCTTTAGGTCTGCTTAGAAAGAATTAAAATGTTACGATAAGTATCTACTTAATTACCACCGACATGCAATTATTATGACTGTACCATTATTATGTTCTGCTGTTGAGTATTTTCGACATTTCACCTTCTGATGGCTGCAATCGGAAGTTTTGAATTATCAAGTATTGTAAGACGGCCACAAATTAAAAGAGAAAAGCTCACGGGTGTTTTGAGACCAAAATTCTTTTTTAGTTTTTTGTCAGGGTTTTAATATTAATTAAATATATTGTACTAAGGAATTCTTAATCAAAAGTACAGAGAACCCTTTAAAATCACAATAATAATTAAGTTAAACTCTTACAAACTCCGCATGTCTAAGCCGTATATGAAATTTTAAATTTACTTTGAGCTCATACAAACATCCTTTTTGAAACGAAAACATGCGGCAAAAAGAAGCCGAGTGAGGCTTGGCTGCGGTTAAATACACGACACATGGCTCTGACCTAAACACTTGTTGCAAAGTATGTGGTTCCAGAGCTCACCAATAAAAATAAATATTGGCGTTTACTAATGCTATCAATATTACCGTTAAAAAATTACGAGTCGTTCTAAATCCAGTCTTCAAGATTTATGTATCCTCATTTTAAAGATTATATAAAAGAGTGAACACTTAAAAAAATTGTTCAATTACCAAAACAAATAAAAACCCCTAAGGGAAAACCTGGACTTAGACTGTTGATAATGATGACGATGATGATATTGCATACATATAAATTTATGTGATTTTAATTGTCACTTAATGTACTCTAAGTACTAAGTGGGAAATCTTCGTGACTGGTTATTCCCCTGAGAACAATCTTATAACCTTTACTTGACGTAGGCAGAATTTCACGTGTATCAATTTGAATTGTGTATATGACCATATCCAATAGAATGATAAGGGCAAATTTTGTTTAAACCTTGACGAGTCTTTAAATGTACTCAACAATGTTATTTTAATAGTTACTTACAGTGGGATATAGCGGCGAAGTTTTTATTATACATATGATAGGCTAGCGTGTGACCACGACGCCGCCTAGGAGAGAGCGCTGGTGTGTCCTAAGATGGTACGCATGTCTATGAAAATCCATTCACCCTTGCTTTGAAGAATCCTAAGTTATATATGTTATGTAGATTTTTTAAATCGTTTCTAATACTTGTATGTTGGAATCTTTATCTGATTCAATTATTGCCGTTATCCAAACAGCAACTTCTTAAGAATCATAATCCAGTCTTGTATACTATCTCATTGATATCTTTAGCTTGGAAACATGGATGAACTCGGAGTGAGCTCCACTAGCAATATCCGAAGTTTTTATTGCGCCCTCGATGTCTCTAACAAAGTTTAATGACATTAACTTTTTTATGTGAAGAAAGTAACTAAAACCGACAACAGTCGCAAGCGACTGCTGCCGCTTACGGACTTCTGCGACCGACTACGAATAGGACTACACAAGTAGGACTATTACTATCAATTACTCCAGTAATTGTTCCTATTAATATCACTGTTAGATCCAAATCAGCAAACATCTCATCAATTTAATAACAATGGAATATCGTAATCAGTTAAGATCAAGTTAAATTGGTAAAACTAATTAGTGGTGGTGTCGGGTGTACTGGGATCCTAAACCAACAAGTGCTGCTTAAGTCATCGGCTCCTATACAGCGCTTATCTCACAACGAGCTGGTAAGCTAATAAAATACGCAACGGCTAACACTTCACAAGTCCCCGGACTGAGAAAATCCTACCGACCACATTTTAAAGAAATATTCGTTAACGTTATTGCGAATGAAACGTCAAATTGAATGTGACCTCTGTCCTTTAGCAGCCTACTATAAAGAGACAGACATATACATACATGGATCGAACGCATTCTATAGTTAAATAGTAATTGATGTTTCCTTTTCTATTAAAAATTGAAGAAATCTTTTGTTGCTTTGGTAAGTCGAGAATGTTGTGAGAATACTGTATTATTATCATTTTATTTACTGTGTTCTGAAATTGAGACCTCGGCTTGGTAAAACTAGCGTAGGAAGTCTTATAGCTAGGTACAGTAACGATATACATATACAAAGTGGCTGACAAAGGTGGGATACCAAAATCTAAAGATAGAATTCAGCCTTTGATGAAGTTCAAAGTTTGATAAATGTAAACTAATTTTGATAAATATAAACCAATGATGACAACAGTAACCAACTATGTAACACACCAACCAGAGAATTGCCTAAAGATTTTCCAAAACGGCTAAAAAATCGTATTAATCAAAAGTACATACAAAAATGGATTGATTGTCTCCTAAGTTTTACTCTATGGCGATGGAACAAGTTACTAATTAATACTCTATAAATCATCTAACACCCGACTTTGTTTAACTTATAGATTCAGTTGAAGCACCAAATATTGTAGGCCACTGTATTATGAAATCTGTACAAATATTATGCAAAGATTAAGAAAGTTCCGAATTGTAACTGGTTTATATTAACTTAATTGTCGATTAGTACAGAAATAATAAAGATAATTTAATATAGAAACCGTTTAATACTTGACTAGATGATTTAGTATAGAAATTGTGTAGTACTGTTGGCACTTGAAACTAATTAATAGTATTTTAATAAATTAAAGCTAATTTAAGTAATCGATACTGAATATCTTATAAGTGTCTTGTTATAAGTGTTTTAGTCGGAGTAAATTGCAAATCAAGCTGTAATAGCCACATAATCTCTTTAAATGGAAAGATATATTTTCAAAGGCATACCGAAACCGCTGTGTAGTGAACATAAATGTTATATTATTAATTTCTTAAGGAAAAAAACGTTAATTTTAGTCGTCATCATCATCATCAGCCTATCTCAGTCCAACTCTGGACTTAGGCATCTCCTAATGAGCTCCATCGCGCCCTGTCCTCGTCTTATCGCATCCAGCTTCTGCCTTTAAGTTTATTACGAAAAACAATTTACTCGTGGATTGTGAAGTATTACATTAATTTTATGGCAAGGGATCTTTTGAAAATTTCCAACATCGTTTGTCATCTTGCCGTCAGGCTTCAAGGATTCCTTTTTACCCGGCCAATTACTCAAAGGATCAACCGGTCCGCTTAATCGCTTTACGTAGGATTAAGTGTGCTATTGTCACTCGGCACGTCGTGCTGGGCTGTGCACTTGTCGGCCTGGTTCTCATAGAAGATATCACACTGTTTCTACACAGAGGTATCCTTTAGATACTTCATCGTGATATCAATGATGGAATTTTGAGAAATGTACCAGGAGCTTCATTTGTATTTACTGTTTTTTTATTTTAACTGGTCCTGCTCACAACATTCACAACGAGACACGGAATGAAGTTCTACTACCGATCAGACAGATATCCTAATTATAAACCATGTTGCCTAGATTGATCTGGATTTCTGGATAATACTGCTTCTCGAAGGTTATGGAGATTTTTTTTAATATTAAAAGGCAGGACAAAAGGCGAAAGGCCCATCTGATGGTTAATGGTCACCGTCGCCTATAGACCTTTGCAACATAAAGAGGGGTTATCAATGTGCCTGACTTATAGGAACTTTTTGACGCTAAGTTTGAAGAACCCAAGTTCATAGGGCACCTTAAACTAACGGTCTTATTTCCATTTAGTATTTTAGGGAGTAATAATCTAATCTAAAAATTACATTTTACTTCGTAAAATGAGAAGTCGAGTCACGGATTCGAACCCTAAACTAAAGAAATGAGAGACAGTGATTATAACAACATCAAGAAGTTAAAACCAGTTTTCGACATTAACACAGCGCGATTGACAAGCTTCAGTTAAACTAAACGTGACCGAAATTCTCCGCGGCTTACATTTCAAGAGCGAACCTTTCAAAAACGAATCCTATCCTCAAAGTACATGGTTGAATATTGTTCGCGTTCTGTTTATTAGCATCTTCCCCACTTAAGCCGCTAGTACAGTAATCTCAGAGTGATAGAAGCCTTTCAAGTGAATTAAGGCTAATGACGACGATTTTTCATTCCTCTGGTTTCAAACAAATTTGCAATCTCGGTTGTCCGAGTGTTTGTAGTAACAGTAGGGGTGTAATTTTGCTAAATACTATATTATTTTTAAATTTCTATTCACATGTTTCTTAAATATAATACAAGTAAAGCATGAGAAAATTAAGACTATTTTCTAATAATTTTGATTTACCTCCTATGTTGCCGTTAAAAATTTTTATTTTTGATAGATACATTATTTGTAAAGCAAAATATTGAACTCACATATTACACAACAACAAAAACCAGTAAGTTTGTACTACCACATACGGAGAACCGGTGTAAGAAGAACTCTTGAGAACAGCTACAGGATCAGAATATGATTTATTCTTATCCACGTTGCCACGTCACGAGTACCCCAATTCCTGGGCCACCAAACCTGTAATATTCACAATTGAAAGCAATTCAGGAACTTTGAAAGGAGAACAAACAGATCCAATGCTGTTAGGAAACCGTATTGATTCAAAACTATAAAGTTATTCAGTGTGGGCCGAACGACTTAACCCTTGAATGAACCATGTCAACCGGACCTTTACGTGTGGCGTGAGTTCAAAGAAAAAGCGAATGCGCCAGCCATACTATTATGATAATGATGATGATGATACTTACATAAACAAGGGAGACAAAAAATCAGTAGTTTTGCTAATTTTAGTAATTAATACACTATGAATTATTTAAAAAGTTTTTTTAATAGATATAATTTACTGCCATAAATTCATCGAAAGCTGGTCAATCCAAAATTAACCTATGTAGGTAAAGCTAAACCGGAAGCAACTGTAAATGTCTGCGTTGACATGTTTATACAGATTTTTTTTATCCCACACTACCAGAAAGCAAATATATGATGTCTCAATGTACAATATATGTATATAGAAATGTTAATGTCAAATTATTATACAATAATATAAATTTTAGGTTAGTCTTTCAATGTAAATCCACTAGAAGACAATTTCGTATCCAGCGATAATATTAATAGGCAACAGTAATATGAACATTGAGAAGTTTTTCATCAGTCTATTGCATGTTTTATATTTTAAAACATTACAATTTTTTTTACTAACTTTTAATGACACTTTTGACGACTGCCTTGTTGGTCGAGTAGTTGCAAGCGCGACTGCCGATCGAGAGGTCCTGGGTTCAAATCCCGTTTCGGGTGCTGTTGGATTTTTCTAATTTAGAATTTCTAATAGGGACTTGGAGTCTGGAATCGTGCCCGGTGTACGGCAAGAGGCTCACCACCTATTCCATGGGACTTAAACGTAACTAGTGTAACATGCGACTGAACTACATTCTTCTGCCTATATCTTCGATGATTACAAGCGTGATATTAAGTACTTTTAATTACAGAAACAAAAACAATGTAAATCGCTTTCTCTCGTGACTCAGACTACTAATCCAAAATATTACAGCCTGGGGTCAAATGCCCCTAAAGGCCCAACCGCAGCCGCTAGTTAACCCTATATTAAGCGAGATCAAGCTGTGTTTTGCGAGGACACCACTGAACCAAGTATTTGAATGCCCCGTGTAATTTCAGACGAATTAAGTTTCGAGTTATGTGCCGACGCGTCATTTAATTTTGAAGGTCTAAATGTGCAGTGGAAATGTTTGGGCTGAAATTGTGGTGTCGTGAATTTCATATTATACTATTCACATGTTAATGTAACACGTTTACAAGTAATTGGTAGTGTGTTCTCAGTAACGGGTTTTTAGATTTTGTACATTGCGTCTATATTAGATCTAGGAAAAGTATTTAGTACACAGTGATTCGTGCTTAAAGTGACTGTACATTTTTTTTGGTTTTGTTTAAATAATTGTTATGATGATAAATTCTAGTGTCCTAAACTTTAAGTCCCTAGTCCCCCAGCCCCTAGGTTTTAGTCACTGTGAAGAGAGCTCAAAGGGTGCCTACTATAAGCTATATTGCTTTACTCTAAACGATTGGTAATGAATGAAATTACCAGTTAATCATTATTAAATGATTAATAAGTCCACTCAATAAACAAAAAAACAACATGCATATACCCCATTCCTTTAAAACTTCGGCCTCGGTCGAAACTTTCCACTTTAAAACTTGAGTGCTTTGTCTGGGAACTCGATGACACTTCAAAAGTGCTAAAGAGTATTGTCTTCAATACTTCATCAATCAAATAATAGGTGACTTAGTGAAATTTGTTTCAAAATATAAGATTTAGATTACGATTCTCAGATTCACACTATATCGGTTTTATTACTTCTAATTGATACGTCAGTTTAATAACGAATATATGAAGAAATGGTTACAATTTGGTAATTATATCAAATGAGACAGCAATGACAGACAACGGTAGACACGAAATATACATACCTATATTAGACAAGTTGTATATTCTCTGTATCTATGCATTTCGTTTGCGCCTGTAACTGGAGTGACACTCAGATTCTTACCTCATATATTATTATCGTATATCAAATGTGCTAGTGTTCACTCTGTTGGTGCAACTGATAAAATAAATAAATAAAATGAATAAAAAAGGCACTGCAATATAAATTTTTAGTAACAAGTGCACTCAGTGGCGAGGAAAATAAACGAAAAGCTGCAATTAAAGCGCATAGCCTGTCGGATGGAGAGTGCTGTACAACGACTGTTAGCTTTCTCTTGTTCCATCGGACTAAGCCTCGCTTACAATAGATTGGGCTTTTAGTTAAATAAAACTGTCAAAAATATTTTTATTTTGTTTTGACAATAATTGCACATAGGCATACCTAATTTATGTAATATATAAAGTGAGTTAAAATTGTAAGTGTGATTTTTTTTAACAAAAAGTTTAATGGTACTGATGTACATTATAGGCTGTCATAACTATGTATCTACTCTTTTCTTAAGGAAAAGCAGATACTACGTACGTCAAGGTGGAAAATTTTGCAATCTCATTTAAAACTACCTGCGCGATTCTACTGCGTTATTTAAGAGGAACAACATATTTTGTGCGCGTAACGAAAACAAAAAAAAAATTGACGATAAATATATCATTTGCTGATCTTAAAAACTCGCTGAAAATTGTACTTTATTGAAGTTTAGAAAACTTACATTAAACAAAGATATGGTAGTTTTTTTAATAAGGTCG